>CATIWR010161138.1:0-40314 GCA_949677035.1 Omphalea diandra | reverse complement strand
AAGTGATTAAAGCTCTCAATCTTTGCTACTCATTTTCTTCATTTTCTTTATGAAATTGTAATTGTTAGGTGTGAGCATTAAACACCAAGTTGTGAGGTTTTGTGTTAGCCTATAAAAAAACTTCAAGAAAGGTTTAAGTGTGAGCCTAGTGAAACACTTGAGTGAGGTTTTGTGTTAGCCTAAAAACACATTGTTGTAAGGTTTTGTGTTAGCCATGAAAACACAAGTTGTATAAGTTGGGTGTGAGCTTGAAAACACCATTGAGATAGTGAAATACCCAATTGATTAATTGGGGAATGGACATAGGGTCAATTATACCCAAACCACTATAAATTGGTTGTCTCTCTTCTACTCTTTCTTCTCCCTTTTATCCTTATTTTTGAAATTTTTATTCACCAATTCAACCCCCCTTCTTGGTGCCTAGGGACAACAAACCTAAGTCATGGACCTCCATTGATCTTGACAATAGAGATTGATCAATTCAAATACTTTCATTAAGTGTTGTTTTGCAGATTATAAGTTATATTTTTTCATCAGAAGTAGGATGAATTCAAAATCTCTAGCAATGTAAAGATCATCCAAATTCACAGCATGTGTATGGTAAATCACAATCGCGAATCAATCACAAGAAATGATGAAGCTAGAACAAAGGAATTTGTGGGCTATTTCGCTACCGCGAACCATCCAAAGACTACAAAGCTTTAGTCATAGAGGAATTCAGGGTGAGTGTCGCCCCAGGGTCATGACCGCCACTTTCATAATGACAATGGAGGGAACCAAAGCCACAACCATAGCGTACTAGGTATCCCAGGTGTTTGTTGAAAGATCAAAAATTACGAAGCCAAAAATTTGGTAGCGGTTGCGACTCAAAGAGTTGAAGCTTCCTCACTGAATGGAGGAATTTATGGTCTCAGTCACGCCTAAGACTTAGGTATCTAACGACCGCAACTTTTATAGTGGTTAGAACACAATAGCTCTATTTTCGTGGATAACCAATGGAAAGCTAACACATGGACTATCTGTTAGGCATAGATGAGGTTTTTTGCCAAAATTTTCAACTCCACAATGGAAATTGGAAATTCGCGATGGCAAAATGGTAGTAGCGACCGCAACTTATGCCTGACATGCATTTAATGCTAAATCTATCTAGCACATCTTAGAGATTTGTTGATTGTTTTAAAATAATGTCTTTTTTGTGGATATGGGTTATAAATACTCTACAAACAGATGTTATTGTAAAGAGAATTCATTAATTTGTAATCAATCTCTTGCTAATTCACTACTCATTCTTTCAATTCTCATTTATGTGTTTGTGATTGTTTGGTGTGAGCAATAAACACCATTGTAAGAGGTTTTAGTGTGAGCCTTGAAAACACATGTGAGAGGCTTTAGTGTGCGCCTTGAAAACACTTATAGGAGGTTTTAGTGTGAGCCTTGAACACTTGTAAGAGGTTATTGTGTGAGCCTAAAAAATGCAAGGTGTAAGGTTGTTGTGTAAGCCATAAAAACAAGTTGTAAAAGTTTGGTGTGAGATTTGAAACACCTATTGAGTTTAGTGAAATACCTAATTATAGAGAATTGGGGAGTGGACGTAAGGTTAGGTAACACCCGAACCTCTATAAACACTTGCATCAATTTGTTTCTTCGCTTACTCATCTTCTTAAACACATTAACCCTTTTTTCAATTTTTAAATAGAGCACTAATTCAACCCCCCCCCCTTCTTGGTGCCCTAGGCCAACAAGTGGTATCAGAGCTAAGTCTCACTAAAAACCTTAATTGAGTGAGTAAAGATGAATGGCACAATAAGTAATCCACTCATACCTCAAGCCTTATTTTGATGGAGCTGACTATACTCATTGGAAGTATAGGATGGAGATCTATCTGGATACGAATGTGGTGGATCTATGGGATGTTGTTATTAAAGAATGAAAGCCACCAACCAAAGTGTTGGATGGGAGTGAAGAACTAATCCCTATAGAAGAATGGGTTAAAGCACATAAAAGATCCAATGGTAAGAACAAGAGAGCCATGGCAATCCTTCTAAGCTCCCTCTCAAGAGAAGAAATTAGAAGGGTACAACATTGCCAAAATGCTCATGGGATTTAATAAGCATTGGAGAACTATCATGAAGGCACCACCTTGGTGAAATCTAGCTAACTAGAGATGTATGTGATGGAGTGGGAGTTATTCATGATGAAGGAGGATGAGAGCATCACCAACATGACCAATGGACTTCTAGCAATCATCACCGACATGAAGAAGTTTGATAGGATTCTCACAAATCATGAGGTAAACTCTAAAATTCTAAAATCTTTACCTCTTGAGAAATTTGGTGCTAGAGTGTGTAATATCCAAGAATCAAACTCAAAAATAGGGAATGTGCCAATAGATATCTTGATAGGCAAACTCTTAACTCATGAGTTGGCCTTAAAGAAAGATAAAGAGATGAAGAAAATGAGGGGAAAAGGAGAAAAATCTAAAAAGCAAGAAAGGAAGACCTTAGCACTCAAGTCTACATCTAAAGAAAAGGAAGTAGAGGTTACATCAAGTGAAGAAGAAAGAGACAAGGAGGAAGAGGAACTAGCAATGCTCTCTAGAAGGACCCAGGAGCTTATTAGAAGACGAAAAGAAAGAAGGAATTTCAAGAAAGCTACTCCTAATCTCAAAGAGAGATCAACCGAAGTCACTTGCTATGAGTGTGGTAGGCAAGGCCACATTAAGTATGATTGTCCAAAGTTAAAGAAAAAGAAGAAAAGGGACAAAGAGAAGAGGAAGAGCTTTAAAGCCACTTAGGATGATAGCTTAGGTGAGGATGAGAAAGATGAGGAGATTGTCAATGTATGCTTCATGGCTTAAGAGGATTCTCCTAATGAGGTAAACACTTCATCTCATTCTCATTCTAATTATAATGATTTAGATGATGTAGATGAAGAGCTTCTAGAAGCTCTCACAATGAGATGTGACAAATATAAGTCACAAATGAAGGCTTACAATAGAAAATACTTAAAATTGGAGGATGATTACAAATCACTTAATAATCTTGTACGTCAATTGAGGGCTTTAAATGAAGAACTCAAAAAGTCAATAGAAAATCTTTCTAAATCATCTTCATCATTAGCTTCATTAAGAAAAGAGAATGACTCTCTAAAAGGAGAAGTCATTGAGCTTAGAAGCTCTATCTCAAAATTTCATAAGGGTAAGGAAGCTTTGGATATACTCATAGTATCACAAAGGCATCTCTTAATTAGGCATGGTCTAGGATTTAATGAAGCCTCAACCTCCACATCTACACTCACTACATTTGTTAGAGCAATGATACCTTTAACTTCAAGTATTGAGGTCATTGAGAAGAGAGGTGCTCCTAGCACTAAGCCACCTATACCTAATGGCAAAGGTAAGGCCCCTCTAAGGCTCAAAGAGCAAATTATGCTTATATGTATAACGAAAAGCATGCTCAAACACACAAACATAAAAAATTCTCTTCTACTCCACATCGCTGATGCACTTGCATACACCCCTAGAACCAAAGTATGAGAATGCCTCCTACTCATACTAAGATTGTACATAGGAGAAAGACTCACAAGTTTAAACTCTAATGTCATTATTGCATGAGATATTCACATATTAATATTTATTGCTACATTAGGAAGACTCACCTCATATTGGAGGACCCTTCGATACCTAACCTTTTAGGACCCAAGTATGCTTAGGTACCAATGAAGAAATTATTTATTTATGTTATGTAAGGATGTTTAGCAGCCACCAATGAATTCAATGATTGGCATATGGATAGTGGATGCTCAAAGCATATGACGAGCAATAGGAAGCTATTCATGGCTTTGAAAGAAAAAGAATGTGACAATGTCACATTTGGTAACAATGCCAAGGGTAAGGTAATTGGCATTGGAACCATTAGTAAGAATGGTTGCTCTTTAATTAATGATATTTTGCTAGTTGATGGCTTGCAAGTGTAAGTCAATTGTGTGATAAAGGTAATAAAGTCACCTTTAACCCTAGAGAATGTCGAGTTACCACATTAGTGGATAAAAGGGTTGTTTTCAAGGGTGAAAGGAAAGCAATACCTACTCAATTGACTTAGACAATTTGGCTAACTAATCTTTTAAGTGTCTTATGTCTCTTAGTAATGAAGTTTGGCTATGGCATAAAAGATTTGGACATGCTCGCATGAAGCTCATACAAAGCTTATCTAAAGGAAAGCTAGTGGAAGGTCTTCCTAAGCTAAGTTTCTCAAGGTCCTTGCCAAATGGGAAAGCAACATCAATCTTCTTTCAAAGCTAAAAATGTTGTAAATACATCAACTAATTCATATAAACTTCATAAGACCTACTAGGAGTGCTAGTTTAAGTGAAAAATAGTATGCACTAGTCCTAGTTGATGACCATTCTAGGTTTACTTGGGCATCATTTCTAGCTCATAAGTATGATACCTTTGATGCTTTTAAAAGTTTTGCAAAAATAATTCAAAATGAAAAGGTTACTTCATTTCTTCTATAAGAAGTGACTATGGAAAGGAATTTCAAAATGAAGCTTTTGAATCTTATTGTTTAGAGAATGGGATCTTTCATAATTTTTCAACCTTTAGAACACCAAAACAAAATGGCATTGTAAAAAGGAAAAATAGAACACTAGTAGAAATGGCTAGAATTATGCTCAATGAGTATTCTTTACTAAATTACTTTGGTGTCGAAGCCATTAATACTTCGTGTTATATTGCAAATAGAGTTTTTAAATGACCCATTCTCAATAAAACATCTTATGAGCTATGGAATGGTAGCAACCCAAGATACCATACCTAAGAGCATTTGGATGCAAGTGATATATATTGAATATCAAGGATAATCTTGAGAAATTTGACTCAAAAACTAATAAGGGGATATTCTTAGGTTATTCCACCTCTAGCAAGAGCTATAGAGTCTTTAACAAAAGTTTTATGGTTGTTGAAGAGTTTATGAATATTTTTTTTGATGAATCTAGTAAACTTGATCTTTGGAAAGGTTCTTTTATTGATGATCTTGTAGGTGACTTTGAAAAATTAGAATTGGAGCACACTATAAGAGAGGAAGACGAAGACAAAGATAAAGGTGAATCATTAAGAGTAGATGAGGAACCACAACATTAACAAAAAGCATTGGCAAGTCAAGATCTACCGATGGATTGGAGGTTCTTCAAGCATCACCCCAAAGATTTGATTATTGGTGATACCTCAAAGGTTGTAAGTACTATATCTCAACTTAATCTTTTAGATAATATTCTTGCCTTTGTTTCTCAATTTGATCTAAAATCAATTGATGAGGCTCTTGACGATAAAAGTTAGGTGATTGCTATGTAAGAGGAACTCGACCAATTTAAGTGAAACAATGTATGGGAACTTGTTCCTAAGCCTAAGGAACACCCAATTATAGGTGGTGTTTAGAAACAAGTTAGATGAGCAAGGATTCATCACTAGGAATAAAGCTAGATTGATTGCAAAAGGTTACAACCAAGAGGAAGGCATAGACTATGATGAAACCTATGTCCCTATTGCAAGGTTAGAGGCCATTAGGATTCTTTTAGCCTATGCATGTCATATGAATTTTAAACTTTTTCAAATGGATGTCAAAAGTGATTTTCTAAATGGTGTTATTGAGGAGGAAGTTTATATTAAAGAACCTCCTAGTTTTGAATCACATAGTTTTCCAAATTATGTTTTTAAATTGAATAAAGCCTTGTATAGGTTGAAACAAGCTCCAAGAGCTTGGTATGAAAAGCTTAGCTCATTTCTTTTGAAAAATTATTTAAAAAGGGAAAGGTGGACACTACCTTATTTGTAAAAAGGCACAAATAAGATATACTTATAGTATAAATTTATGTCGATGATATCATTTTTGGTTCTACTAATGACTCTCTTTGTAAGGATTTTTGCTAAGTGTATGACTATGGAATTTGAAATGAGCATGATGGGAGAGCTCAAGTTTTTTCTTGGTTTACAAATCAAGCAAACCAAAGAAGGGATCTTAATCAACCAAGCCAAATACACAAAAGACATACTCAAGTAGTTTGGCATGGATAGATGCAAAGTAGCAAAAACACCCATGAGTAGTACCATAAAACTGGACAATGATGAATCAGATAAGATAGTTGATGAAAAGAGATATCAAGGTATGACCGATTTTCTACTTTATCTTACTGCTTCATGACCTGACATTATGTTTAGTGTATGTATGTATGCTAGATTTCAATCCTCTCCCAAAGAATCACATTTAAATGTTGCCAAAAGAATTTTCAAATATTTGCATGGCACATTGCACTTAGGACTATGGTATCCTAGGGATTCATCTTTTAGTCTCATAAGCTACTCATACGCGAATTACATTGGTAGTCTTTTAGATAAAAAGAGTACTTTTGGAACTTATCAATTTATAGGAGAATGCTTAGTGTCTTGGTTTAGCAAGACGCAAGTTTCAGTTGCCTTATCCACCGTCGACGCTGAGTATGTTGTTGTGGGTTGTTATTGCACCCAAGTGCTTTGGATGAAACAACAATTAAAGGATTAAGGCAAAGTTCTTGATCACATTCCTATCAAATGTTACAATACTAGTGCAATTAATCTCTCTAAGAATCCCATCCAACACTCTAGGAGCAAACACATAGACATTAGGCATCATTTTCTTAGAGATCATGTCCAAAATGGTGATGTTGAGTTAGAATTTATAGACACAACTAATCAACTTATGAATATTTTCACTAAACCTCTAAATGAAGAAAGATTAAACTTTATAAAGAGAGAATTGGGAATGCTTGATGGAAGCTCCCTAAAGTGAAAAGTTTGATCTTTTGGTTGATTACTATATGTTTGGTTGTATGTGATATTTACACTTAGTTTTCTTAAATTTAAATGCAATTGTGCTTTTCTATGTCAAATTGCATAAATTACGCACTAATAAATTAAGTGGATCACAACTTGAATCATCAAATTTTCCTTTTTCATGATTATCCTTCTTGCCTTATAGTTCGCGGTCACTATCATTGACTCACGGTTGCAAATTAAAGGTTCATCTCACCCGACTGATAAACGTTAATTTGTGGTCACAAATTTTGTATCCATTCTAAATTCAACCAAAAATTCAAAATTTTGACCTTTGGACGCACCGGTTCTTAAGGATTTTTTATCTGTTACTCACATTTTTCAGAATTAACAATCGCAACTATGGATTTCGCAATTGCGAATTCTAGTAACTGCCACACAATTAATTGATTTGACTTCCAAATGTTTCCAACTCTTTATTACTCCAATTCTAGCCGTTTCTAGCCATTTTCACACCCTTCAAATGGCTATATAAACCCCCTAAATAATGAATTTTATCACTTCATTCTACTCCTAATCAATTATCTCTTTCCACACTCTCTAAATTCTCCAAGTCTCTCAACTTTCTCAATGGCTCCCAAGAAGATTTGTAAAGCAGAGAAGGGCAAGGTAGTAGCCCAACCTTTTGTACCTCTAGCCTCTCATCTTATGAAATGAATCACAAAAGAGGAGAAGAAACATTTCAAAGCTAACTCTTCCAAAATCATCCTCCCAAACAAAATACCATCTACCTTTCTGCTGGAGACCCTTGGGATCAATGACGAGATATGTGCATTACTCTCTAATTTGGGATGGAACAAGTTCATCTTTCAGGATGAACCCGATTATGAGGAAGTCGTAAGGAAATTCTTGTGCATGGTGACACTAAGTTGTAAAGCAGAATCACAGACTAGGCAATATGGGATTTTTATGCTTTCGGGGATCCTTATTTTATTACTTTTGAGCAATTGCCAACCCTCTTTAACCTTTAAGTTGGAGAAAATATCTCGTTCATTATCTCTGCACTTAACGTAATCTATTCTGAATTTTGGTTCAAAATTTCAAATTAGACTAAACATGACCTAAAAACTTCCCTAGCTAAATACATCAAAACCCTTCCCTTTTGGATACTCTATCATATCATCACCTTTTTTGTAAAATGCTAAAGGTGATGGTAATGAGAAAGTGTCTCAAAAAGATCTATCCTTCTTGTTCTACCTTGTTAAAAACAAACTTATCCAAACCAGTCGTTATCTTGTGGATCAATTAATCTACATGAGCACCAAAACAAGGGGCCAATTCCTCCTCCCATCACATGTGATAGCAATCTACCGCTTTGTTGGAGCTTTTAATGAGGAAAATGAAAATCTCCTTAGTAAGAAACTCCTCCCTTCTCAAAACTTCCTTGACCTCGCATGCTTGATAAATGTCAAAGTCATACACTCAGGCACATATGCATGTACCCTGGGTGCCTTTGGGGCCAAGAAGATGGAGACATCTTAAGCCTCCAAAAGGAAAAGGCTTATCATTGAAGAAGGAAGCCTACCAGTCCCTCCTCCTCAACTAAAACCCAAAACCAAACTATCTCTTGCCACCATCAACCACAAGTTAGATAAGATGATGAGAATGATAAAAAGGAGATTCCTTCTCATCTCCCACCTTCACAGTGATATGGTAGATTTGCAAGAGAAATTGGTGTTCCTCCTTGCCATCTTTCTGATTTTGCTGAGAATGAGGATACCCCGAAAGAGGAAGGCAATGAAGAAGTTGAGGAAGGCGATGAAGTTAAAGGTAGAGCCAACGATGACGAGGAAGACGATTTTGGAGATGATGACGACTCTCTAATCTTCTAGAATAAGATTTCTTTGTATTTTCTCTTTGTTTTATTAATGTAAAGTTATTAATCCCACAGCTTGCTTGTAAGTAAATAAAGATGTTTATTTTTAAAATTCTTTGTCTTATGTGATTGATTGAATTTACCTTTATGATTGCAATTCTTATATCTTTGCTTCTTATGAACACTTATCTATTTGTTATGCATTTGTTTTTTTCCCTTATAAACCCTCTTTTTGATCTTGCCAAAGGGGGAAAGAAAGAATCAAGTGGTAAGGGGGAGAGAAAATAATTTGCAAGAAAATAGCATAAGTTGAGGGGGAGCATTGTAGTCATACTTAGAAAATTTCACTTTGATCTTTGTCTTAAAACTTTTAAGTATTTATTGAATCATTCACCATTCCAACTTCACAACTTCAAAACTCATGCATTTACTTTTCCCTTAGGATTAATCTAAGTTGTCAAAATCAAAAAGGGGAGATTGTTGGACTAAGTTTGTTTAACCTAAGTCATAAACCTCTTTTGATCTTGACAATAGAGATTGATCAATTCTAATAATTTCATTAAGTATTGTTTTGCAGATTATAAGTTGGATTTTTTCATCGAAAGTAGGATGAAATTCAAAATCTCCAACAATGTAAAGATCATCCAAATTCACGGTGTGTGTATGGCAAATCGTGGTCGCAAATCAATCATAAGAAAGGATGAAGCTAGGTCAAAGGAATTTGTGGGCTATTTTATTGTTGTGAACCATCCAAAGGCTTCAAAGACTTAGTCACAGAAGAATTCGCAGTGAGTGTCACACCAAGGTCGTGTGCCACGTGTCCTAGGTGTCTGTTGAAAGATCAAAAATCACGGGGCCAAAAATTTTGTAGTGACCATGATTCAAAGAGTTGAAGCTTCCTCACCAAACAGAGGAATTTACGGTCTCAGTTGTGCCCAAGACTTAGGTATCTCGCAACCGCGACTTTTGATAGTGGTTAGAACACAACGACTATATTTTCTTAGACAACCAATGGAAAGCTGACACATGGACTAGCTGTTAAATACAAACGGGGTTTTTCACTGAAATTTTCAGCTCCATAATGGAAATTAGAAATTCGCGACCATGAAATGGTAGTAGCAACCGCGACTTTCATTTAACAAACATTTAATGCTAAATCTGCCTAGCACATCTTGGAGATTTATTGACTATTTTAGAGTAACGTCTCTTTGGTGGATATGGATTATAAATACTCCTCTGAACAAACGTAAAAGTAAGAGAATTCATTAATTTGTAACCAATCTCTTGCCAATTTGCTAATCATTTTTTCAATTCTCATTTATGTGTTTGTGATTGTTTGGTATGAGCAATAAACACCATTGTAAGAGATTTTAGTGTGATCCTTGAAAACATTTGTGAGAGGTTTTAGTATGAGCCTTGAAAACACTTGTAAGAGGTTTTAGTGTGAGCCTTGAAAACACTTGAAAGAGGTTATTATGTGACCTAGAAAATGCAAGGTGTAAGATTGTTATGTGAGCCATAAACACAAGTTGTAAAAGTTTAGTGTGAGCTTGGAAACACCTATTGAGTTTAGTGAAATACCCAATTGTAGAGAACTGGGGAGTGGACGTAGGGCTAGTTAACACCTGAACCACTATAAACACTTGTGTCAATTTCTTTCTTCTCCTACTCATCTTCTTAAACACATTAACCCTCTTTTGATTTTTAAATAGAGCACTAATTCAACCACCGCTTCTTGGTGCCCTAGGCCAACACATTGTATAATTAGAGTGAAATTGGTCAAACATGTCCTTAAACTAGACGTAGATATAACAAAGTCTTTTCTATAAAAAGATCATTATCTATAATTTGTTAACATGATTCCTATAGCTCTAAAGATTATACAACCATGTCATGTAATCTGCATCATTGTAAATTGTGCATCCTGGTTATTCTAGAAGTCATAGATATGACGATTGGCCCAAGTAGTCTCAACCTTATCTAGAAAATGTTCAGTCAAAGGGCCCTCAACAAATGAAGGGAGGAACTACACCTCGAACTAGGGAGCACAAAATTAGCAGCGCACACAAGCCAAATCATAAAATGTGCTTGAAGCTAGGGCAAGAAAGATGACACAATCCCCATAAGTACTCAGAGTAACACGTGATAGGTTCTACCATGAGCAATTCCAATGGATGTTGGTGGCAGTGATACTAGATATCCATTCATCCCACTTGACCTTGGTAGCAGCAGACCTCGCTAGGCAACAATTTAAGTGATGTTGTAGGTAATAAAGCCTTGCATCCTTAGTCGAAGCAACCAATAATGCCTACCTTTCTTGTAGCCATATCTTAAAAAGAAAAAAGGAAAAAAAGAAGAAAAGAGAAAGAATAAAATGTGCACGTTAGATTGAAAACTCAAAAGGGCGGCCTAAGCAAAAATGAGTAGCTCATTGGATTGAAAGTTCATAAGGGCACTCCCAACAAAAGTTAGGGCAATAAAAAAAACACATACACATAAGAAAAGTTACTGCAAAAGGAACTCTCACCTGAAGCAATAGTAAGTTCCCCGTAAAAGAATCACTAACACTTAGAGCCATTCTGTCAAGTCCCATGATGGTCTTGCCTAAGATAATCAGCACGAAGGTCCTCCTTGACTCAACTCCTACTAAGAGTGGTAAGATATATATAGATCAATCTCTCCATTCCTCTATAACAAATACTCACCCATCAGAATGGTTGTTGTAATATGAGCTTGAGTCGTCCAAGCGTGACCTATAGAAGAGAAAAGAGTAATGAAAGGAGCCAAGAAAATCTTCTCCTCGCCCAATATGTACCTAGGTCCCTCCTTATCATGGGTTGTATAGCCCTTAGTTCCTGGGAAAAATCAAATATCTTATCCTCTATATTTTAGGCTTAAATTAACATTAGTACCTGCTATAAAAAGCACATATATGAAAAGAATGACAATGGGCATTTAGAAGCCAAAATTATGCATCTACATTTAAAAGTCAAACTATCAATGTTTGACCAAAAAATAGAGACAATGTCGCTTCAGTTTACCCTAGAAAGTCTTAAGTAAGCATCATAAAATAAAGGTTTTCAAATCATATGATAAACTATACAACTATATAAAATATCAACCAAACATACTATATTGAAATGGAAAAGAGGGGAAAATGTGCTAAAATTTAAGAAGGGAATCTCTAGAGGGAGTTGCCTTAGAATCCTTAGCCTCGTCGTATGTCGCTGCATACCCATGCTTTATAGCTGCTTGAGCTAGGGTTTCGATCTCCGCCTCTGCCAAGCATTAATCCTTCTCTCTAATCTTGTGGTTCAAGCATTAGATCGTCTCCGGCAAAATAACACAACAATTAGGATGAATAGGACATAAAACACAATGGACATAAAGCATAAGATTCATACATGCATTGTTATTATTTCTATTATGTGCATTTTTACTATTAACTTACATAGAGTGCATCTACTCTATCATGACCCTTTTTAGGGTAGCAATCAAATCGACCATAGCGTCAGCCTGAATGTGAAGAATTTGCAAAAATGAAAAAAAAAAAGGAAGCACTCTTAATGACAAAGCTTACTTCATAGTTAGTGTATGATGAAATACGGAAGAAAATGCTCATATAGGTAGTTTTAGCTGACTCAAGTGTGCAGGTAGACCAAGCGATCCACAACAAAATCATAGAGCTAGTCATTGAAGTCATACAGGACTCCACTAGACTGTCTAGTATAAATTCTAAGTCACCCACCATTATGGGCTTCACACCCCAAAGTCGATCCTCAGGCTTATTTGTGGCCTCATGAAGCAGTAACACTAGATACATAAGAGAGGGTGGTAGACCTCTGAGTAGCCTGTGCAGTGGTACCTCAACCCCCATGCTGCAGAATGATTCCCTTATCCCGAATAGCCACCTCTAACATAGGAAGACTCCCATGAGTACTTCAACCATCTAGGACCTATAGGGGGTACTCGCAAAAGTTAGCTGATCCCCTAGCAAGTAGTGTAATACTTCGGTGAGCTCCATACCCTCAAGGTCCCTCATCCAAAATAGGCTCGTAGGCAGGCGCAGTAGGATAGGTCATACATTCAGGCCCTTGCATCAATAAAAGATTTAAGTGCCACTCTAAAGGCCACATCTCCATAGGACTCCTTCAATCGAGGCACATCTGCAATAAGGATGGAAAACCACTATAAGTGTAAAACTATGTAGTAAAAGATAAATAATCATACCTCACACAATTTTATCTGTACAGGGAGAAGTACTTAGTCTAGAGTAATCGTGTTCAGACAAGCATGCCTAGCAACGATAGAGGACTTTTTGTAAGATATGACACTCTATCCTAAGAAACGAAGGTAGACACCATCCATGTCATCCTCAGGATCTAACCCTTTAAGTAAGCCTAGTCAATGCCTTAAATCTATCAATCAAGATAGCATAAGTCTCAAAGTAATTAAATAGAGCTTAAGCATGGAAAGATTTGAGAGAAACTTATGATGAGAACCCTTCATGCACCATACATGTACCATATGCCTTGTGAGCACCGATCGAGATATCTATAAAGATATGTCAGTGTTATGGACCACTAGTCAAATGGTACAACATGCTTAGGTCCTCCAACACTGGCATCAAGCGAAGCTTGACCATATTAAAGGTATTCAAGAATAAGACCCCCAATAGGGCATACAGTAAGAAATGGCGTAGGTGTCGGTTGATCACCTTATCATAGCTGTCATTAGTGACCTAAGGGGTGTCAATCCGTATACTGGACCTCACTACAGTCTTGTTCCCCTTAAATAGGGGAATGCATCCAAGGACCCTTAGTAAATAGTCCCCCTAAAAGCACTAGCTCATGCACACCAAAATCCATGGGCAAAGAAGTACTAGTGAATTGCAGCCTATTCAAGAAGGTGAAGCCCTCGGGTGTGATCGTCACCTCACTGATCAAAGGTAGATGAAAGGTGTGAGTCATATCCATCCACTGCTCCAATAGTGCATGTATCATCACTGAATTGATCTTCAATGTCTCATCTGGTAGCATCTACAAAAAGGTCCAAATCCATGTCCCCTTCAGGCAGGCTAGGACACGAGGTGCAATGTCCGACCCCACTCCCCAATAGGACCCACAGACCTGCCTTCCTTTTAAAAGGTGACAATCCCCTGCATGAAAAGAAAAATAAATGAAAAAGGGAATAAATAATGGAAAATACCTATGTGTATGTGTTTTCTGCACAATATTGAGGGCAAAGAACAAAAGAATCAAAGAGGTCTAAATTCAAAGGTAAAGAAACAACAAGTCCTAATCACTAGGGTTTAATTACAAGTTTTGAGGAAATTATTTTATAGTTTCCTAAAAAATTAATTAAAAATTATTTACTATCCCAGGTATGTACCTTAATCATTCATGGGTATTAATTAATTTTAATCATTCCTTATGTAGATCACGAAATAAAAGCCTGAGTGAATGCAAATCAAGACAACCAACTAGACTGATATGCAAGGAATAAAATTTTACTAAAGGTAAAGGGTCAGTATCCAAGGAATTATATCTAAATAGTTTATGAGCTAACCTAATGTTTGCATGCGAAAAGGAAATTTTTGGGCAACACCTAAAATCTATAGTGGTGAGATAGATAGAAAATGAAAAAAAATTAAGATAAAAAGGAAAAGAATGTCTAACACTCCTGAGGAGGCTCTTGCGAGGTGAAAGTATATTTTGTAGACCATTGATGTGTCACTAGATGGAGGAAAGTTGGGTAGGACCATCTTTGCAATTGTGTCTTTGAATGGGCTCACCTGTGTGACACACACTGAGATTGCAACTACTCTAAAGTATCCAATGTCGCAAGGTCCATGATAGGAAACTCCTCTTAAACATCAAACATCTCATCATCGCAATGTTCGACCATGGCAATTGCCCGAAAAGCTAAAGAAACCCAAGAACTAAGTTTGAAGCTTTGAGAGAGAAAGGGAAGAGAGAGAAGAGAAATAACATAAATGAATATGGTCAATTTCAAAGGGATATATATATTGGATCCATATTGTATAGCCCTGGCGAGGCTATACGGACCTCTAGTCTATACAACCTTGTACTCGGTTGTACAAACCCTTTGTAACGAGCAGGCTTAAGTTGGGCCTTATGAACCTATCTCACTTTCTAATGCATCCAACCCTATTCCTCTTGGCCCACCAAGACCAACCTAGCCTTTTTTCAAGCCCAATTACACCTAATTTACCAAAATACCCCTAGCCTTTATTCAAGCCTAATCACACCTAATTTACAAAAATACCTTTTACCTCTCTTCAAGCCTAATTACACCCAATTTGCTAAAATACACTTAGTCTCTCTTCAAGCCTTATTACATCCAATTTATAAAAGTACCCCTAGCCTCTTTTCAAGCCCAATTACACCCAATTTGCTAAAACATTTTAGTCTCTCTTCAAGCCCAATTATAACCAATTTACTAAAATAACCTAGCCTTTCTTCAAGCCTAATTACAACTAATTTATTGAGGCACCCCTAGCTTTCCAAACAACTCTAAAGCAGTCAAATTACCAAAATACCTCTAGCTTCCTAAAGAACCCCACAATAACCAAATTACTAGAATCCCTTAGCCTACCAATGAGTCCATGAGCCACTAATTTACCAAAATGCCATTACCTGAAAAGATAATTTTACCCTCCAAATGGTTGACCAAGATGTCAAATTATCCTCAAACATTCCCCAAAGCTGGGATGCTAGATAAATGATCGAAATGCCCTTATCACTTTTAAAGCACCTAGAGAACACCATAGGCTTTCTAATCCAAATCAAGTCACTAAAATGCCTTTTACCTCCTCTGAGGCCTCAAAAACATGTCAAAAAAAAACTTCTTCATGTTAGAACCCAAGGAAGCACTTCTCACAACATTTAAGCCTGAGCCTATTACCCTAAGATAAGGATAATTCTCCGGGATAGCCAAAAGGGCTATAAGGACACTAATTCGGCTTGCAAATGTTAGAAAGGCTTGAATGACAAAAGAACCACCCAAGAGGCCCTTTTGAGCTTAACTTATCAATTAGAAAGACTGAAGCACCTATAGAGAAGAGACGTAAGAACACCAATAACTATAAGAAGCCTATTATTAATCACTAAACCCTAGTACTTGTTAGAGAGCTACCAAAACGACTTCAATACCTACTAGAAAGCTACTGAGAACATATAAAACACTTGGTACTTGCTAGAAAGTTATTAGAACAACTTTAGTACTTGCTAGAAAGCCACTGAAACATATAATAAAACTAGATACCTACTGGGAAGCTACCATAACAAGCCTTAATACCTGCTCAAGGAGCTGCTAAAGACTGTAACCTTTAGTACCCTTGCTAATGTTTACATTCTTTATTTTGCTTTGCTAGACTTATTCAAATAGTCATTCCTCAAATGTTGTTTTCCCAAGCCCTACAAAATAAGGGTCAAATTGTAAGCACATGATTCTAGACCTCTGGATATAGAACCTGATGATGAAAATCACTAAACACATCCCCAAAATATAAAAAGGGAATTGTCAAAGGAAAGGATAAAGGCCTTAGGAAAACCTTAAAAAAGCCTAAAACTAAGCCTAAGATAAAAAGCCCAGCACCAAGCCCAAAGCCAATAACTAAGGCTGCCAATTGAGCCCATAAGGTTGTACAATCAACTTCTAAGGCTTTACAGTCGTCTCTTGAACCCTAACCCTCAAAATCTTCTAATATTGGTCCTCTTTTAAACACTAGGGCTATGCAGTCTTGATAGATGAATGTATAGCCTATTTTTTTTCTATACAGCCCACATGCAAACCCTAGTTCTAGGAGATCTATCTCCCTCTCTATGATTGGATGGGTCCATAGTGCTACCCAAAACATTTTAGACTTTAATGCACTCACCCAATAGCTATAAATACCTTACTCATTTGAGAGGGGAAAAGGCTTGGACAACCTTAAAGTTACTTTACTAAATTCACTCTTAAACATCCTTAATACAAAAATCCTAAACCTTAACTCATCGTAATTCATTCTAAGGTAGAATAAGGCTTTAATCTTGCATTTCCTGTGTATTCCTTAGCATTTTGGAGGATATTGAATACATGTTGTGCCTCTAAGGGCAAAGGAAACATCCAAAATCCTTATCTTCCATTTCTTTTTCCCTTTTTCTTTTCTTTTTTGTTTAAAAAATCCAAAATTGGGATATAATATAGGTTATAAAGCCTACCATTCTAAGATGTACAACTCTATTAGTGTGTTATATAGCCTTAGTTTCCTAAGTAGAATCTTGGAAAAACCTTTCATTTATCATTCGGGTTTTTTTTTATCAAAGCAAACATATTATATATTTTTTTACTCTAGTGGTTGAAATAGGGTAAGACTAGATAGCCAAGGACCTTTATTCATTTAAAAATATGGTTTTTAATAGGGTTTTAAAGTGGTTTTTATGGTTCATTCAACCCTAGTGTCATGTTCTTTCATTTTCATTTGATGATGATTACGATTCTATTTAAACTAGCTTAAAGCAATGACCAAGCGAGGAATCTATGGTTTCAAGGATCTTGAGAGTTTATCTTATGTTTGTAGTTATACTTAAAGCATGTGAATAGTATTATAGTCGTTTACCCCTTTTCTTTGATTTGCATTCTAACTGACTTAATGTTTAATAGTGCCCATAGATGTTTAACTCTTTATGAGCAGTGAGAGGGAGGGTTCATCGACCCTAAGATCTCCCTTTTATGGTGACTAAGCCATTCAATATTTTTCAAGTATGTCTTGCATTGCATGTTCATCCCTTTATTCATTCATCATTCATACATTTTAATTTTATTTTGTTTACTGATTGTGATGAGAAAGTATGTTTATTATGGACTTAGATATATGCCTAGGCACCGTAGCATATAAGACATGGTAATTTGGCTTTGTTTATATGTTTCACCCATTTATTTTATTTTTGCATCCTTTTGCCATTTGATTACTAGCTTATTCTCCTTCTTCAAATGTGGGTGTTTGTACTTAGATTAAACCATGAATTTAGTCTTGATCGTTATCTTATATGATTATGAATGATTGTGATGAATGGATGTATGAATATGCATGATGACCCTAATGCTACGCACATGACCTCCTACCCCTTTTGAGTTGATAACTTGATTTGTTTAAGTGAATTTTGATTAGATGCATACCTAAAGGCATTAATTGGACTAATTAGTAACTTACTTAAAGTATTAAAAGTGAACCAAAGAGTAAGTGTTGACCTTTATGCACTAAGAAAGGGGGTTGAATTGGTTGAAATTTTTGAGTTTGGGAGGGGAAGGTTTGTTAACCAAGAAATAGAAGAAGTAGAAGAAGAATAGAATACACCAAATTTTATAGTGGTTCAGATATTAATCAACCCTAAATCCACACCAAATTTTATAGTGGTTCAGATATTAATCAACCCTAAATCAATTCCCTAATTCTTCCAGTTGGGTGTTTTACTAACATCTAATAGTGTTTTAAAACTCACACTAACTTTACAACTTGTGTTTTTACAAAGGCTCACACATAACCTCACTAGTGTTTAACAACGCTAACACTCAACTTGAATAAAAGTTTTACAATTAAAGGCTACTCTCAAACCCAGACCCAGTGGTGTTTAATGCTCACACCAAATATCAATTCAAATATAAAAAATTGAATGCTTAAAGGTTGAGAAATAAATTTGTAAGAGTTTGGCTACAATGAATGTTATTCTCTTACATTCAAGTCCATTTGGTGTTGTATTTATTTGTTATAACCACAAAAGAGATGTTACAAATAAAACTATGTCCAAATCTCTAAAGTATGTTAGGCAAATCCTGTATTTAATGTTTATCATATGAAATTTAATCAAAATTGTATAATCACGATCGCAATATTCACATAACACTAAATTTTGCTCAATTTGCAGTGAAGAACCCTGTTTATATCTAACAGCTAGTCCACATGGCATAAAACCATTAGTTCTTCAAGAAAAATTGTCATTACATCCCTTGAGCAATAGTGAAATTCATGATCTCTATTTTTCATCTTTGCATGCGATGCTCACTCAAAATTGTCTACCCAAATGGAGGTGTTGTTTTACCAAAATCGCAGTCTCGACCATTATTTCGCTATCAAAAATTTTGATGTTTCAACGATTCTTTAGGACACCTGGAATAATATGGTTGAAGACTTGATTCCCTATAAGTGAATAGAAAAGTAGTAGTCGTGGCACTCGATGTGACATATATAGCAAAATTTTGTGTCTAAAATTTATCTAACTCCTCTACAAGATAGTGGTCATGACCTTTTAATTCATGACTGCGAATAAGGATCTAAATTTCAATCTATGAGATTAAGGATTCCATTCAAATTTCAATGCAATCCTAGCTAAATATCTACAAGATCAACACTTGAATTTGACATTAGAATCTTTTAATGTATATTGTCAAGATCAAAACAGAGTATTGACTTAGGTTTGACTAACCTAGTCCAACAATCTCCCTTTTTCATTTTGACAACTTAGATTGAATTTACAAAGGATAAGAATGTATAAGTGTATTCTAGAGTGTGTGAAGTTTAAATGGTTAGCAAATTGAAATGTTTGAAATGCTCCCCTCAATTTATACTCCCCTTCAACTAATGACTTGTATGTTATCCCCTTTTGTCAAGATCAAAAAGAAAGAAAGGTTAAGTGCAATGAAAAGCAATACCATTGTAAGGATAATTATACTGATATGATGATAATCAGTTGAGAATTAGAGTAACATAATTGAAATTTTTACTAAAGAAAGAACATCATTCATTAAATAAAAATTTGCATTAATCAATTATAGAAAGAACATACTTCAAACTTTTATTTAAAAAAAAAAAAAGATAAATGCATAACACAAGTCAAACATATAAATATGTTTGATCACACACTTGGGCCAAAATTAAAACAAAAATAATTAAAAATAAAAAAATAATCAAAAAATAAAGCTAAAAGAAAACTAGAAGGTAGGAGATATCATTATCATCAACATTACTATCTTTAATGAATTCTTCATCTCCTCTTCTTTGGGCTTCACCTCCTTCTTCCTTTTGTTCACCTTCTTCTTCTTGAGTATCTTCCTATTCTTCATAATTAGGAAGATGACATGGAGTAGCACCAACCTTTTCTTGAAGGTTAATCAAGTCACTATAAAGGTAAGAGAGAATAAAGAATGTTTTCTTGATCATTCTCATCACATTGTTGATGGAAGAGAAAGAGATGGAAAAAGATTAGGATTTTGGCTTTTCTTAGACTTTGAAGATGGTATGGCCTCTTAGGTCCTTTCTTCAACCACTAGCCTCTTTCTTTTAGAGACATAAGTTGTTTATTGCTTCTTTACCCCATAGGATCCCAAAGTATACATATAAGCGTCAGGATGAATGGCCTTGGCATTGATCAAATAGGTCAAATCAAGAAATTTCTGAGATGAGAGATACTTTTTAGTAAGGAATTTTTCATTCTCATCATTCAAAGCCCCTACAAACCTATATATGGCTATGATGTTAAAGAGAAGAAGAAATTGACTCTTAGGTTTGGTACTCATGTGGATCAATTGATCCACAAGGTATCTCCTAGTTTGAATAGTCTTATTTTTGGTGAGGCAAAAGAGAAAAGCTTGGTCTTTTTGTGGGACTTTTTCATTCCCATCACCTCTAGCATTGATGGAAAAGGTAATAATTCTATGGCAAAGCCAATTGGTCAAGATTTTGATGTATTTTGCCACTGAAGCTTTCAAATCATATTTGGTTTCTATGGAAATTTCATACCAAAACTCAAAATAGATTATGTCAATGGAAGCAATAATGAATGGAACATCATCTCCGATTTGGAAATTAAAATGAGAGGAAAGTTGGGCAAAAGTAATGAAATAATGCCCTAAAGATAAAATCATACGAAACTGCTTTAGATTCTACACTTTGACTAAGAGTGACGACTCATATGAACTCTTGTATGATTTCTTCATAGCTCAATTCTTCATGAAAAATGAATTCATTATAGCCAAGTTAGAGAAAAATGATTAGATTTCACTTTTGATGCCAAGAGTTTTGAGAAGGAAGGAGGAGAGTATTTAGTTGGGTTGGATGATCTTTTTAGTGTTAGCCTTGTATCTCTTATTTCATAGCCTAGTTCTTCATGAAAAATGAGTTCATTCTAGCCAAAGTTGGAGAGAAATGCTTAGATGTCTCCTTTGAAGCCAAGAGTTTCAAGAAGGAAGGAGGATAGTATTTAGTTGGGTTGGATGATCTTTTTAGTATTAGCCTTGTATCTCTCATTCTCTTCCTTTATCATTTCCTTCATGAGATGAAGATGAGCAGGGCCTTGAGGTTGGGCAACACCCTTCCCCTTTTTTGCTTTCGTGAATTTCTTAAGTGTCATGAGAGTAATGGAGAAGAGAGTGTATATGAGAAATTGAAAAGAGATGAGAGGTATGATGAAGAAGATGATAAAAATGAAATAGAGGGGTGTGAAAGAGACTTAAATAGATAGAGAATAGGAAGAAAATGAATATTAAATGGTAAAAAAAAAAAGCATTGAAAAAGGAAGAGGCACCGTTTGATTGTCAAGTCAATCAATGCCCAGTTGTTACATCATATTGTGGTCACTACATGCTTATCGCAATCGCTATTTACGAAATTTCTAAGTAATGGTTAAGATTTCCTTGGGAAAGAACGTAATCAATGGTCAATAGATTTGAAATTTAAAAAATTTTGCAATAGTGATCATAGATAGCTATAGCGAATTGATAAATGTTGAAAAGTTGAAGAAGACTTGCAAGTAGTGAATGTTAATCGTAATTGCCAATCATGAATTACAAGGCATTTTTAAGAAAAACATGAAAGAAAAATTGGCCCAAACTTGATGTGATCAATATAATATTAAGATAATTAATTCAAGTAATTTGGCATTGAAAAGCACAATTGCACAATGAATTAGCACCAATCATATCAATTGCACAATGAATTAACAACATCCAACACAATAAATTATCATGCAATCACCAATCATATCAAATAATGAATTAACATTGACAAGTATAGTAAAGTACATAAAGTGAGATCAATTTTCACTCTAGGGAACTTTCATCTAGCATCCCTTGTTCCCTCTTGACAAAGTTCATTTTTTCTTCATTTAGGGGTTTAGTGAAAACATCTACAATTGGTATTAATAAATTCTAACACTACATATTCATTTTGGACATGATCTCTAAGAAAATGATGTCTAATATCAATATGCTTACTTCTTGAATATTGGATGGGATTCTTAGAAAGATTTATCGCACTTGTATTATCACATTTGATGGGAATGTGATCAACATCTTTGCCATAACCCTTGAGTTATTGTTTCATCTAAAGGACTTGAGTGTATATTTCATTTTGGCGGTGGATGAGGAATCAAAACTTGATTCTTATAAAACTAAGAAACTAAATATTCACCTATGAATTAGCAAGTTTCGAAAGTGCTCTTCCTATCCATCATACTACTGACATAATCCACATTCGAATATCTAAAAAGACTAAAAGATGAATTCCTAGGAAACCAAAGTCCTAAATGTAATATGCCATGCAAACACTTAAGAATTCTTTTAAGGACATTCTTGTGAGATTTCTTAGGACAAGATTGGAATCTAGCACACAAGTAAACACTAAACATGATGTCAGGTCTAGATGCGGTATGATAGAGGAGAGAGCTAATCATACCTCTATACTTCTTTTCATCAATGGGCTTCCCAGATTCATCCTTGTTTAGCTTGATAGTTGCACTCATTGGGGTTTTTGCTACTTTGCATTCATCCATGCCAAACCCTTTGAATAGATCATTTGTGTACTAGCTTAGTTGATAAAGATACCTTTTTGGTTTGCTTGATTTAAAGACCAAGGAAGAAATTGAGCTTACCCATCATGCTTATCTCAAACTCCTTAGTTATACACTAAGCAAATTCTTCATAAAGAGATTCATTAGTAACACCAAATATAATATCATCTACATATATTTACACAATGAGTGTATCCTTATTGTGACTTTTCATAAATAAAATAGTATTAACCTTGCCTTTTTCATAATTATTTTGTAAAAGAAATGAACTAAGACTTTCATACCAAGCTCTTAGAGCTCATTTTAAATCATATAAGGCCTTAGTTAATTTGAAAACATGATTTGGAAAGATGTGAAACTCAAAACTCGGAGGTTGTTCAACATAAACTTCCTCCTTAATGAAACCATTTATAAATGTACTTTTCACATCCATTTGAAAAAGCATAAAATTCATATGACTTGCAAATGCTAAAAGAACCATAATGGCCTCTAATCTTGCTAGAGGGCAAAGGTTTCATCATAATCAATGTCTTCCTCTTGGTTGCAACCATTCTAGCTTCGTTTCTTGTAATAACACCTTTCTCATTTAACTTATTTGTAAACAACCATTTGCATACCATAACAGGGTGTTCCTTAGGCCTAAGAACAAGTTTCCAAACTTTGTTTCTCTCAAATTAGTTGAGTTCCTCTTGCATAGCAATTACCTAACTCTCAACATCAAGAGCCTTATCAATAGATTTGGCTCAATTATCTATGAAAGTAATTAAGCTCTTGTGTAGCTTCTCTATCCACATTCATTGGCATTCTTACATGAACATATTCCTTACATAAATGATTTACAATCCCACATGAACATATGCAATGGATAAATGATCATTTAGGCATGTAAATTGGATAAGCACAACGATGAACATATATGTAATATTTGTATAGTTGCATGGAAAATTATCTTATATTTTATGTATGATATAGCATTATAAATAATGGTGTTTTAGAGCTTATTTAAAAGTATAAAGTGCATATGGGGATTAGGAGATGGATGATGGTGATGAAGGAGTAAAGAAGAGGGACTAAAAGAGGAAAAATCAACCTATAACCAATGGAAATGAGACACCAGGATTTTGTCTTATAAGAATAGGTTTAGAAATTGAATTTTTCATCCTTTAGAAATAGAATATAGAGGATAAATGTGAGAGGCAGTAGAAGAAAGAGAGATATAAGGAAGAAAGAAAGAAAGGAATAAGAAGAAGAAGAAGAAGAAGAATGGGAGGGAGAAAAGTATGCTACCTAGGAAGGGATCCTAAGCTTTTTTAATTCTAGAAAATAGGTAAGTTAATTTATCTTCTTCCCATATGAAATTAATCCCTCATTACTTGTTAATAATGTATGGTTATTAAGAATTAAGGAGTAATTTAAGGTAGAGCTCATGTATGGAGGTTGAAGCTCAAAAGAAACAGAGTTGATTGTGTTGGTTTTGTTATTAAAATAAGATTTTTTACCCATGATTTCATAACCCTAGAAGAGAAATTAGAGAAAGTGTAAAATATGAAAGTTGTAGCTTATGTCCCATCTAAATGCATGTAAAACATATTTACTTAATTTAGTATGTGTGAGGACATATGGCTCCTTCATTAAGGCTTATTCACAACCAACCGAAATCTCCTTTATCTTTCTATTTTCATACATTTTGATGACATTATGTACTGATTTATGCAAAGTTCAAAACATAAAATTTTAGGTTTATATCCCCTCTAAATAAATGTAAACCATTTTTTTTTTTTTTTGTGGAAAGAAATATGGCTCATTGATTGTGACTGACCCTGAACCTGATGAAACCTCATCAGTCTTTTAATTCTATTTTTCAAGAATTTGAAGGATATATATTTGGAATTTGATGATCTTTAAACCTTGAAAATTGTATATTTATGTCTAATATACATGTTCTATCAAATTTAACATGGTTGATAAGATATTGCACCATCATCATGATTGATTATCAACATGTTAAAAATCTACTCACCCTGAGATTGGTCATTTGTTTTGGTGACTTTATAGAGTGAATTAAAGAATGAATAAACATGAAAAATGTTCCACTATGTGTTTTGTAACTTCTGGTAAAATATTTTTGCAATTGGATTTGTACAATTTTCGATATACCCAAGAATGTAAGACCTACTCAGACTGAGATGACATTGAAATAGGAAAAAATTCAAAAATTCACCATAATTTCTATATGTCTTATTTTTATCAAAAATTTGATTATGTTATATCATTATATGTATATTTTATTTGAAAAAAAGAATTAAGTCATTTGGATAAGTATATCTAAAGTTATTACTATGAGATTGTAGTAATGTCAGGATAATATATAAGGAAAAAATGCATAAACGCTGGGTCCACTTGCATGGATCATGCCATAGTTGCATATCAAGCATTCATAATTATTTTGACATACTTATAACCATGTATGTCTCAAATGTTAGGATCTCAACACTTTGAGGAAGCCCTAGAGAGAGAACCAAACCTACCATAAAGGTTGGTCATATCAAAGGGTGAGTAAAAACCATAATTTGATTCTAATGTATATGTGAGATAATTTTATGATATGATTATGTTCTATTACATGTATATGTGATTGAATTGTTACATTTTACATGTGAATACAAGTCAAGTGAGAATTTATGTTCTTAGTGATTACTTGGTATACCATTATGAATGAACAAATAACCAAGGCTCTGATACCAATATGGATTATCTCACCATACAGTTATGACAATGGACTGCATATACGTATGACCATGACCAGCAGCAATAGACTATCAAGTCATATGAGTAGTTTAGTAGTATGACTATGGCTCTCTAGGCATCTCCTTGCCACTTTGCCACTGTCCTATAGCCTTGTACTCATGAAGAGCTCCACAGTCCTATTAATATGCCCACCAACGACTTTCACAGTCCTCTTAGTATGATGAAATAGGAGATTATGGTTATCAAAGAAAAAGAGAGAAGAAGAAGATGGCAGGGGATCAGATAATACTATCAAAGACTATTGGCTATGTGTTTTAGAAACTCATGATTGAATAAAGAGAGATTTTATTCCAAGCAAAACTTATCTTACAAATGAGAGAATTCTTCCTTATATAGACTTGGAAGAGATAAGATTCTCTCGACAAACTTAAGTGGTCGGCTAATATAGATAAACTTTAATAATTATTATAGACAAACATAAGTGGCCAACTAGACAAACCTTAGTAGCTAGATAAAGGAAAGAGCTAGCAATTATTACAAATAGACAAAAGAAAGAGCCAGTTGTAAAAACTATACAATAAAGTAGATGACACATCCTGCTTTTGGTAAAGCAGATTCCTTCTTATCCCTTTCTGATTGGCTCATGAGAAGGTGACAGTTTCATGATCTCGTAGTCTTCTTCCTTCATCTTTGTTTAGACCTTGGCATTTACCTTTTCTATGACAATAAGATTTTTCCCATACTTTTGGTATAGATCCTCAGGCTCATAGGGATCCTGTGAATATAGTTCTGAGGGCTGATTGTCCAGTGGCTTAAGCTATTGAGGAGGAAAGTCTTCCCATTCTTGACACTTAGCATTGAGCTCATTTTTATATCATCGAGGAAGAGTATCCCATGGTGCATCCTCAGCTAAGGTTGGCTAGATTTCATTAGGAATAGTTTTATTCCTTTCAAACATGAATCTTTAAAATTCTCTAAACTACTCATAGTGATCAAGAGCATCTGTCCATAGAGAAAATTGATTCTCCTTGTAAAAAAGTAAACACCCTAGCATTCAAGGAGTCATGCCTGATAGGCCAACAAAGCAGGGTTGATGAACAGTATAGATAGCCTTTTTGTTTAGGGCTGTTGCATGAGAACTGTAGGAAATCCTTACCTTCATAACATCTATCCATTTATCAAGAGGTTGAAACCATTATAAGAAAGTAATAAGATGAAGGTTATAATAAACCCTTCTTTTGAGCTTCTCCAGATATTGACCAAAATGCAGAGGCCTGACTTCAATGGCTATGGTATAAAGATGAAGGAAATACCATCGAAAGATAAGTAGTTCTTTAGGCCAAATCCATCCTCCGTTGTGAACCTCAGCAAAATCCATGAAGGTATGTACCTTCAAGAATGGGTAAAAGGGATGGAAACCTAAGACTTCCATAAATATGGGACCAAAGGTTTTGAGTGGTTTGGTCTAGTAGTCAAAGATTTGTTTAACAGCCAGGTCGAAGATTTGGGAAAAGGTTATAGGAAGAACCACTTCTGGTGGAGTACCTGTGTGGAGAAAGGGAGAGTAAGATACTGGTGGTTGAGTGGATGAGGCATCAGTAAATGGAGAGGATGAGGAAGATGAGGATGCCATAGGTATAATTGGATAAACTAGGTGGAAGAAGGAGATGCTTCGTGGTCTGGATAATAGATATGGTATTAGGTTGGAGTCCCCTTTTATATGCTTTACATTAAAGAAGTACTTACTAAAACAGTCTTTCCATCGTAGCAGTTGTGGATTAGGCACCGATTTCTTATTTTTAAGGATTTTTTGAAATGATGAACAGTCCATAAGAACAGTGAATTTGTGACCAGTTAAATGGAATTCAAATTTTTTAATCCCATTTTTTACTGTTAATATTTCCTTGAAAATAGAATGATAGTGTTTTTCTGACTCCTTAAAGAACCCACTTACATGTGAGCATATTCTTTTCTTTCTATCTTTCTCTTCTAACAAGATGGTCCCCAATGACTGTCACTGGCATCTGTTTGGAGTAATCTTTTCCCATCAGAGGGAATCTGTAATGGTGGCAGTTGTTGGAGTATTTGCTTTAACTGTTTGATCGCATGTGTCTGACTGGAACCCTATTATGGAGAATATTTCTTTAGCATAAGCTGTAAAGGTTGACATATTTGGCATAGTATGGAACAAAGCTGTGAAGATAATTTGTGAAGGTTTGGCATATTTGGCATAGTAGGGAACAAAGTTGTGAAGATAATTTGTGATGCCAAGAAACTGTTGAATTTGCTTATGCATGAGATTTTCATCCAAAAACTTTAATAATTCAGCTGCAATGTGGGGTCCTGGTTGATATTGGCCCATCTTTGAATGTCATCCCCAAAAATTATATCTAGTCTTGTACAATCTTCATTTTAGTGGAGGACAACATGATTCTATGTTACTGAGTCAAATTCATGAATCTTTTGAGTAGATAAATATGAGAGTCCTTATCTAGTGAAAATATGAGGATATTATCGATATAGATTAGAGCACTATTAAGGATAGGCTCATAGATTTTCACCATTGCTTTTTGGAATAATGAGGGAGCTATTTTTAGACCAAATGGCATTACTGTCCATTGGTAGTTTCTGTTTGGAATGCAAAATGTCATTTTGTTCTTATCTTCTGAAATAATGCCCAACTGCCAGAATCCTGCCTTCAAGTCAAACTTTGAAAATATCTTTCCCTATGACAAATGAACAAATAGTCAGGAAATTTTTGGTAGAGGGAATTTGTCATCTATGAGGAAGTGATTTAAAGGCTAATAATCAATGACAAGTCATTTCTTGTCCCTGACTTGTTCTAATCTTTTATTAACATAAAAGGTCTGACAAGCCCATTTAGAAGTAGTAGGCTCAATAAGTCCATGGGCTAGAAGTTAAGAACATTCCTGGTAAGCTAATTCTTGCTCCTCAGGATTCAAGCCAGGATCAGAAGCCTTTGTTGGGTTAATATCCTCATTGAGCTTAAATGGTAGGGATATGAAAAAGGTTGGATTGGTCCATAATGGTTTTGGGTTTTTGGATAGGAATTAAGTGTGGTTTTCAACACAACATAAGTCGTTTATGGTTTGGATTATATGGGAAATGGCTGGTGAGAGCTGGGCCATACTAGGTTGTATGGTGAATAAGGAAGTGACTGTGGTATAGGGCTAAAAATAGCTTCGAAGCTTAAGGCCCATTGCAAGGACTCTTAACTTAGCAAATTTCCAATAAAGATCAAGGCCTATTACCAAGTCTTTGTCTGGCAAAGATGACCCAAGGAACTTCGCATAGATTTTGCAACCTGGGAAAAACTGAACAGTAACGGGCTTGGCTGTAATGAGACCCGTATGGAAAACTTCTCCATTTGCAGCCTAAAAGTACTTTTTGTAAAGCTTCTAATATTGGGCTGGTAAAACCTTGGGATTCATGACTGAAATATGGGCTCCTGTGTCTATGAATGCTACAGTTTTGATAGGTTTAAAAAATGGTTTAGGAAAAATCTGAATAAAGGCTAATGGAACTGAATGGTCTTCATCAAGCTGTAATTCTGTTATTAGAGCCATTGAAAGAAGAGTCAAGGAATAAATGCCTGAATAGCCTGGTTCATCTTCTTCGAAAGAAGAATCTTGGATAGCAAAAACTGTTTCATCCAAAGACTCATTTTCAACAGAGAAAAGGGATTCTACATCTGCATTCTCTAGGTCTACAACAGATGAAATTTGAATTTGTTGGATCATCTTTGCTGTTTGTTGAGGCTTATTGGGACATCGTTTGGCAAAGTGACCCTTCTGTCCATAGATGTAGCATCTATTAGATTTTCTTTTTCTCCTATACTTCTTTTGTCTGAAATATCTCCATTTTTTCTTTGAACCAGAGCCCTTAGATTTGAGCTTAAAGAAATGCTTCTTTTTCTTGCTTAGACAGGCACAAATATCTTCATTCCCCTTGCATTTGATCATTAAATCCTTTCTTCTACAGGACTTTTTAAGAGAAGGATTTTTCTATCTGTCAAGCATTTGGACAATCACCTTTCGTTTACTACATAGTTTTTCTAGACCCTGTATCATTAATTGATACATTTCTCCGAATGAAAGATCATTGACGGATTTATCCTTTTGTCTCATGATCTGATGAATAGCAGTTGTCAGAAGATCTGGCAATGAGATGATAAAAGCTTCCTTCAAATCTGGATTTCCCTATCTGCCTAATTGGTAGAATTTCTTAGCCATCTTTTGATAATGGAGATCAAGGTCTTTCTTCAACAAGGAACAACACTTCATCTAGAAATACTCTCGTCTGATTATGTCATTTCCTTCTTAGGGTTCGCCTGCAAATTATGCATAAAGAATACCTATAATTCAGACGCTCCAAGACATTGTACCATAGTAAGCTTCGAGTATTCATCCAGAGCAGTGTACCAATCTTGAAATCTGCTAGTCATTTGTGAGATGAATTCTTCTAAAACTGTCTTGATAACAACACTAAGTTTCTTTATTTATGTATCTATCCAGGCCCTAAATTCCTAGAACTGATCTCTATAACGATCAGGGCTTATATCTTCTAGAGTGAACCAAGGACCTGCTGTTGATGACCTTGATTGATTTGGAGCTCTGTTAGGAATAGACTCAGCTTTCATATCTTCTGCAGGAGGATCTATTGTGTAAGAAGGAGTAGTTGGAGGAGGAGGATCTACCATATACTGGGCTAGAATTTCTTAATCAGAAGAACTAGTATCTTCCTCTGATTTAGAATCTTAAGAAGAATCCTCCGATTTTTAGTTTACCATTGAAAAGGAAGGTAAAGATTGGATGTTGTCTGAGTATGAGTGGATGGGATTTATCATTTGGCTTTCAGGTGGTTTTGGTGGAGTTTGTTTTACTGATGCAGTGGAAGTAGCAGTATGCATGGATGAGTCTTTTAGCTCAGGTTGAGCAGGAAATTTTTTCAGCTCTTCATTTTTTGTGGAACAGGTTTATAGCTAAACCATGATGTTCAAGTTCAGTAGTGGTTAGGATATGTAAGGAAGGTGGTTTAATTGGTGAGGCTTTAGGTAATGGTATTTCAAAGGGATCTTGGTATTTTGCTTTGGAGGCTTCAAAGTCCTTCTCAATTCTTTCCAGTTGAGATTTCAGCTTTTGGATTTCTACTATTTTCCTTCGGATTTCTTTTGTTTGTGCCCTTTGAGTTACTAGCTACATTATCTCTTTATGCTTTTCTTCAACCTAGATTTGTAGGTGAATCATCAACTCATAAACATTGCGCTGGTGCTTATTTAGTTTTTCATCAACTTTATAAACTTGTTGAGACACCATGTCCACCTTAGATTCTATATTTTTAAGAATCTTATTGTGATCTTGTGCATTGGTTGATTGCCAGTTAAGCACTGCTTCTACCGGAGTTATACTCAACAGTTGGCCTTTAGCATCCACCCCTATGGGATTCTTTATATTAGCCATGGTCCTGAATGGTTTGGTCAGGTAATGATGGGAAATCCTCTTCTGTAGGTTGGTACATACAGAGTTATGGTGCAAGGCTAGGTGATTTGGGTATCCATTTCATGCTTTGTGAGCCATAAGAGATAGGTGTTTGGTTATGAGGTTGTTTATGAATTGGCTGTTTTGGTGTAGAAGATAGAGCATAAGGGATTTGACCACAGTTAATAAGGTATTCATATTTCCCAAATGGCTCTCCCAGTAAGCCAACAGATGGATCTTCATCTTCATATCTTTTACGCATAGAGGTCTCAGAACAACCTTTCCTTTTCCTCTTTGGTTCCTCTTCATCATCCGACCCGTATAAACAAGCATCACATCTACATTCATCCTAAAAATAATGGCCATCTCGTTCAAACCGGTAAACAAGAGAACCATTATTCTTAAAGTAGAAAATAGGCATGCCTACTTCAGGTTTATGAGATGTCATCATGAATTGTGTAGTAAACACACCACTTTCTTTTGTTGGAAGAGTTTTGGAAAACTGTGTTTCAACAATACCGTCTGGCTTGCAATAATAAGTTGGCTCTATTGATTACACCAGCTGGGTATTTTCATGCATTTTCTCATAACTGGTGACCCAGGTTTCTGGTAGTAACTGTAAGAGCTCATTCCTTGATATCTAGAGAGGAATATGAATACATATAGGTGCATTTTGTGTATCTGCTACTATTAATAAGGCCTCATTCTCATGAGGGAGAGAAAAGTCAATAGAATGATTATGGATCCTGTAAATCATTTGATTATGTAAGGCAGCTGCTGTAGCAAAGGCTACTTGAGGAGCTCCAGTTAATTGGATTTGGACCTTGAGAGTAGTAAGCACATGTGAATCCTTTAGAGACAGATTAAAGTTGGGGTAGAATGTGAACATCACCGATCCTACATTCAAAGATGTTTCTACTGCTCCAATTACTGCGTGTTGGTATTCGATATACCTATTATCTAGTAAGGCAATCCTTGCAAGACTTGTAGTCCTTTTCTTCTGTGATAACTCACAGCTATTCGAATAGCTCCAAAATGGATATGGGTGTATCCTTGAACAACCCATTGCTATACAAACTCTAGAGGTATCTCAAGAGTAATAAATTGTTTCATTCCCGTTATCGGGATTGGACACTGATCAAAGTTTAAGGATTGTACATACTCTTTTATGACCTTAGGATTTTGTTTGATAAGGGCTTTGATGGATCTGGTCCAAGATGCTTTATTTTTCTGAAAAGCATCGTAAGGGTTTAGGAAGGGTATGTTGGTGTCTTGGATATTTTGGTTGTCAGGGATATAGCTGAGTTCATATAGGTAGTCTATTTTAGAAGAGGTAGATCTTCTAAAAGAGGGTGTGGGAGGTATGGAAACAGTTAAGGAAAAAGTAAAAGGTTAAGATGAAGAAGGTGCAACAGTGTCTATGACAGGATTTTCCATGATAATAGAGTGTCGTTAGTCTCAATATCATATATCTTTCACCCCTACAAAAGGAAAAACAACCAAGGCTCAGGTTTGTGAAACACTTGCAAATCACTTGGAAAAAGGAACAATATGTCCTATTGGCACATGTTATTGATCAAATGATTCACTTGTTATATGTTGGCCAGCAAAATCAAATGTCACTTGAATCACATGAATTCCTAGTAGCAAAGTTTTCCTTACAAGGTCACGATAAAAATCAATCTATTGCATTTGCACTTGCATAGTCAATTATTATACTTGTACTATATCCTAATGATATTTGATTATTGGTTGTGCCATAAGATCTTATTATTGTTTTTATTCATTGAGTCATGATTCACCAAATCGTAATTATGTTTTTCAAATACTGAAGCATAGGTTTGGATACTTTGGTGCATAGAGTTTTACATAAAGACACATGGACCATAGGTCGTTAGTTGAATTCCAACTCTCCTTCTCTTTGTGTCATGTACATATATCTAGATAGGAACTAGTTTATGGTCACTAGCCTTAAACATTAGTTAACATATATGTATATTAAATACATGTTGGATTGTGTATGTATGATGAATCAACTTATATGCAAATGTATTTTTGGACATGAATGCATGATTTGTAAATGAAAATGGTCGTTACATCTGGTACTTACTCCATTGAATGTCTCACCAATGATAAAATATTTTGGGTGATTCTTGGACTATTTCCAATCCTTGGGTAGTTTTTTTACTTGGTTTTCCTCTTGTTATGGTTGAGGTTCTTTAACTTGTTCTGATGGCTTTTTATCTTTAAGATCAATCATAATTTCTTTCGGCATTGAATCAAGCTCCAACTTCTCAAAGTCACCTACAAGACTATCAATAAGAGAACCTTTCCCAATATCAAGTTTGTTAGACTCATCAAATATAATATTGGTAGACTCTTCAACCACTATAGTATTTTTGTTAAACACTTTATAGGCTTTGTTAGTGGTGGAATAGCCAAGAAAGGTACCATCATTGATTTTTGAGGCAAATTTTCTAGGGTTGTCCTTGGTATTGAGTAAGTAGCATTTGCACCCAAAAACTCTAAGGTATGAAAGCTTAGGTTTTCTACTATTCCATAGCTCATAAGAAGTTTTGTTTAAAATGGGTCTTTTAAAAACATGATTTGCAACATAATATGAAGTGTTGATGGCTTCGGCCTAAAAGTAATTTGGAAAGCAATACTCATTAAGCATAGTTTTATCCATCTTTACTAACGTCCTATTTTTCCTTTTTATAACACCATTTTGTTGTGGTGTTCTATAGTAGAAAAGTTATGAGAAACTTCATTCTCCAAATAATAATTTTTAAAAGATTCATTCTAAAATTCCTTTCCAGGTTACTTTTAATAAAAGAAATGAAGTAAACTTTTTATTTTGAACTCTTTTAGTAAAACTTTTGAAAACATCAAAAGTATCACTCTCGTGAGTAAGAAAGGATACCCATGTGAACCTAGAGTAGTCATCAACGAGGACAAATGCATAATGCTTTCCACCAAGACTAGCATTCCAAATGGGTCGAACTAAGTCCATATTGATGAGTTGAAGAGGTCTAGAAGTACTTACAACATTTTTTGCTTTGAAGGATGCTTGGTGTTGCTTCCCCATTTGGCAAGGTCCACATGTCTTATCCTTTGTGAACTTAAGCATTAGAAGAACCTCTACTAGCTCTCCTTTTAATAAACTTTGTATAAGTTCCATGCTAGCATGCCCAAGTCTTTTATGCCAAAGCCAAGACACTTAAAGGATTGGCTAGCCAAATTGTCTAAGTCAATTAAGTAGGTATTGGCTTTCACCCTTAAAGACTACCTTCTTATTCATTAAGGCGATAACCTGACATTCTCTAAAGTCAAAGGTGACTTTATTACCTTTGTCACATAATTGACTTACACTCAGTAAATTATGTTTCAATCCTTCAACTAAAATAACATTATCAATTAGAGAGCAACCTTTCTTACCAATAATTTCAATGCCAATTATCTTCTCTTTGACATTGTTTCCAAATGTGACATTGCCATCATCTATCTCTTTAATGACTATGAATGGCTTCTTGTTTTTGGTCATGTGATTTGAGCACACCACTATCCACATGTTGATCATTATCTTTTAGTGGTTTTCAAACATTCCTACAACACACACAATTTACCTTTGTTTAGGTACCTAGGTATACTTGGGTGTTTAGGGGATAGGCTTAAAAGGTAACTTCAATTTGAGGTGCATCTTCGTAATGTAGCAAAAGAAATTGATATGTCTATTCCTCATGTAATAGTGGCATTGGAGTTTAGACTTATGAGTCTTTCCCTTATGCACAACTTGAGATTAAGTAAGAGGTCTTCTCATACTTTGGTTGTGAGAGTGCATGCAAATGCATGTGTGATGAGGAGTAAAAGAGAAGTTTTTGTGTGAGTGCCTTTGAGCATGCCTCTTAGTTTAGATGTATGCATGATTTGCTCTTTAAGGCTTAGCTCTTGAGCCTTTGGAAGCCTTTCCTTTACCCTTAAGCATAGGTCACTTAACGTTAGGAGCACTTTTCTTCCCAACAACCTCAATACTAGAAGTTTAAGGTATAAATGCTCTAATGAATGTAGAAGGAGAAGATGTAGATGAGGAAGCTCCATTAAAGTCTAAACCATGTCTCATTAAGTGTGGTCTTTGAATACAATGAGAGTATCCAAAGCTTCTTTCCCTTTATGATATCTTAAGATGGAATTCCTAAGCTCAATAATTTCACCTTTTTAAAGTGCCATTTTCTTTTCTTAGAGAATAAAGAGATGATGAAGATTTAGAAAAAATTTTTAAGGATTTTTGAGTTCTTTATTAGAAGTCTTGAAGTCACTTATATGATCATTTAAGTTTTTAAATTCATTCTTAAGTTTTCAATACTTGTTCTTGTAAGTTTTCATTTGAGATTTGTATTTATCACATCTCAAGGTTAGAGCTTTAAGAAGCTCATCATCCACATCATCTATGTCCTCATAATCATAACAAGAATATGAAGAAATACTTACATCATTGGAGGAGTCCTCTTAAGCCATAAAGCATAGGTTGGTAATTTTTCATCTTCTTCTTCCTCACTTGAGCTATCATCCCATGTAGCCTTGAAGCTCTTCTTTCTTCTCCTTGTCCCACTTTTTCTTCTTCTTGAGCTTGGGACATTCGAATTTGATATACCTTATTTTTCACACTCATAGCAAGTCACTTCATTCTTCTTGTCTTTGAAATTAGGAGATGCTCTTTTGAAGTTCCTTTTGTCTTTCTATTTCTTTATGAGCTCCTTGGTCCTCCTTGAGAGTATGGCTAGCTTATCTTTCTCCTTCTCACTCTCATCACTATCACTAAAGTAACTTCAACCTCCTTATCTTTATTTGGGGATTTGAGAACAAGAGTATTTTTTTCTACTTTTTCATTTTTGCCTCCTTGCCCTTTTATTTTCTTCATCTTCTCATCATTCTTCAAGGCTAGCTCATGAGTAAGTAGTTTTCCAATAAAAACTTCCATTTGTACCTTTTCAATCTCTAAATTGGATTCTTGCATGCTACAAACTCAAACACCAAATTTTTCAAAAGAAATAGAATTGAGAATTTTAGTGTTTACCTCATGATTGGTGAGAATTCTTTCAAACTTCTTCATGTTTATGACAATAGAAAGGAGTCCATCTGTCATATCGGTGATGCTTTCATTTTCTTTGATCATGAAGAGCTTCCATTCCATCACATACATTTCAAACCTACTTGATTTCACAAGTGTAGTGCCTTTGTGATAGTTCTCTAATGCTTCCTTATCCATGGGGGTTAGGTAATATTGCACTTTACCAATCTCCTTTGTTGATAAGGAACTACGAATAATGGCCATTGCCCTTTGTTCTTTCCATTTGACTTTTTATGTGCTTCCACCTATTCTTCCCTTGGAATTAGTTCTTCACTACCATCTACCACTTTAGTTTATGGCTTTCATTCCTTCGTTATAATGTCCTACAAATCCATCACATCACTATCCAAATAGATCTCCATTTTATACTTCTAATGAGTATAGATGATTTCATCAAAGTAAGGCTTGAGGTGAGTGTGGATTCCTTCTTATGTTATGATCTTTTCTCACTCAATTAAGGTTTTATTTGAGATAAAACTCTAATACCACTTGTCAGCCCTTGTGCACCAAGAAGGGGGGATGAATTAGTGGGAAATTTTGAATTTAAGAGGGAAAGGTTTATTAAACAAGAAATAAAAAGAAATAGAAGAAGAATAGAACACACCAAGTTTTATAGTGATTTAGGTATTAATCAACCTTACATTCACTCCCCACTTCTTCTAATTAGGTGTTTTACTAATATCCAATGGTGTTAAAGCTCACACCTAACTTTACAACTTGTGTTTTTATAAAGGCTCACACATAACCTCACTAGTGTTTCGCGATGCTACCACTCAACCTGAATAAGAGTTTTATAATTAAAGCCTAACTCTCAAACCTAGACCCAATAATGTTTAATGCTCACACCAGACAACAACAACTCAAATACAAGAAATTGAATGCTTAAAGATTAAGAAATAAATTTACAGGAGTTTGGTTATAATGAATGTTATTCTCTTTCATTCAAGTCCATTTTGTAATGTATTTATTGGTTACAACCACCAAAGAGAAATTACGAATCTCCAAAGTATTATAGGCAAATCCTGCATTTAATGCTTATCAGATGAAATTCGTGGTCGAGATTGTATAATCACACTCATGATATTCACATAACACTATGGTGGAGAACCCCGTTTGTATGTAACATCTAGTCCATATGACATAAAACCATTGGTTCTTTAAGAAAATAACCATTATGTCCCTTGAGTAATAGTGAAAGTCGCGGTCTCTATTTTTCTTCTTTAGACGTGATGTTCTCTGTGAAATCGTCTTCCTAAATGGAGGTGTTGTTTTACCAAAATCGCGGTCTCGACCATTATTTCACTACCCTAAATTTTGATGTTCTAACGATTCTTTGGGACACCTAGCATAATCTAGTTGAAGACTTGATTCTCTTCTAGTAAATACAAAAGTAAAGGTCACGACACTAGACGTGACATACACAGCAAAATCATCTATTTAAAATTTATCTAATTATTCTGCAAGATAGTGGTTGTAACCTTCCAATTCATGACCGCGAATTAGGATGTAAATTTCAATCTTTGAGATTAAAGCTTCCATTCAAATTCTAATATGATCCTAGCTAAATATTTGTAAGTTCAACAATTGAACTTTCAATTAACATTAGAACCTTTCAATCTATATTGACAAGATCAAAAAAGAGTTTTGACTTAGGTTTGACCAATCTAGTCTAACAGTTAGATCCTAATACTCGGGCAATTTGGGTATGTCCAACCTCTTTCCCAAATCGTACATAAATTTCAAACCAATCTTTGATGGGTGAAGACAAAATGGGCCTTCTAATTGACTTAGATTAGGTTTAGATTTTGTCTTCTTCAGATTCTTGTCTCGATCAAAGTTGGTTGGCGACTTTATATTTCCTAGGGATGGTACCACTGTACTACCCAGCTTTTGGTCCTTTGACGACCATCATTTTGGACTAAGGACTTTACAATTGTGTAAAGCCTAAAAGATTGCCCGTTGATCCAAACCCATTACATATATTAGGGTCATTACCAATGTAAAGACCTTCGTCCTCTTGATCCCTCGTTGATTGATAAAAGGATAGAGTCGCAAGCAAGATTTCTCTTATTCTAGCAAAACAACCTGAGGCGCTCACATTCAGTACATATTATAATCTCATATAACTCCATACCCTTTCATAATATACTCAACATCAAGTATCTATATGATTCCAATAATGAATCAATCCAATAAATGATATCAAATTCTAATATAGCTAATATATATATATATTTCTTTGTTTATTTATTTATTTAATAGCCACACATAATTAGTAACAATTAGCATATGTTACAATTATAGTAATATCAAATAGTCACCAAATATAATACAAGTAACTCTATAAAAATGATAAACATCATCCCTATATAAAATGTCAAATAATGAACTTAAATATGAGGCAAAGATTAAATAAGTAAAATAAATAGATTTAAGAAGCAAGTAAATTTTATAGATTAGAAGACAAATGGTTGATTAAAACAAGGTATATAAAAATATGGAAATATTGAAGTAGGAGCAAAGAAGTTTTCAATAAAAGAAACTTCCTAATGATCCTAGACTCAATGAACCTATAACTCGATACCACTTTTGTCACATCCCAAATCTAGGAGTCATAACTAGCATGACGCTAAGGTTGTGGTCTCATCCTCACTAGCCCATATGTATATCTAAATTAAGAAAAATATAAATCTCTAAGTAGACGAAAAGGAAATACGTCAATAAAAATTATTCTGGAATATTTTTCAATGTATAAATGATAACTTGTCAAATGTAATGTATTAATTATTCTACAATGTAACATATTCATATGTTTAAAAATAAATAAATTTACCCTAAAATCTATAGGGATCATCTACTAAAGATAAGAAAACTAATATATTCAAATTTAAATAATACCCAAAGAAAATATATTTATAAACTTTAATAGCTTGGCTGGGAGAAATAAGTAGTTTCACTTGAATTAGACAAGAGCTACAAAATTGAGTTATAAAGGGGTGAGCATAATCATGGCTTTGTGAGATATTATATGAGGTAGAAAACGTTCTAACCTCTTATAAAATTTATGTAAAATAATAAATAAACAACAATAATATACAAGCTTATCACATGATCAAGTTCAAGTATATATCATAAACCATTTACAAGTACAAATCAATTTCACAAAATGATATATATGGAAAAGACTAAGACAGACTTGATCAAGTAATTCATATAAGGCTTTGTAGCTAAAATATAATATACAGGGCTTTGCAGTCGATATAAAACATATATAGCTTTATAGCCAACATATACATATACAATTTAGGACATTATAGGGTATCTACTAGATCATCCTCCATGGACCTATATCCATTTGCACATGTACATATGATCTAGGTGCACTATGGAGTTTTAGGTCTTTATCTCTTCCCAACATAACATCTAACAACTATCACATTACATATAGTAAATGATTTTCAACAAACACATTGAGTACAAATGTACACATATAACATATATAATTTTTTTCGACTTCTAAACACAACCAAATATGCACATAAATCCAATTGTTGGCATGTGTGCATAAAGAAGGGGGCTAAATTGGAGAAAATTTTAAATTTTGAAGGGAAGGTTAGTTATGTAAGTGCTAGAAAAAGTAGAAGAAGAATAAAACACACAACAATTTATAATGGTTCGTGTATTAACAAACCCTACATGCATTCCCCATTTCTTCCAATTGGGTATTCTACTAATACTAAATTGTGTTTTGAAAGCTCACACCTAACTTTACAATTTATGTTTTGCAAAGGCTCACACACAACCTTACAAGTGTTTCCCAAGGCTAACACTCAAACTTATACAAGAGTTTTATATTAGCTCACTCTTAAATCCAATCCTAAGATAATGTTTAAAGCCCATACCAAACTTCTTAAAACTCAATAACAAAGAGTGATTAAGAGAGAAAGTAGATAAATAAATTTACAAGAGTTTTACCTTAGTAAATGTTATTCTATTGCATTTATGTCCATTTGATAGAGTATTTATAGGTTACTTCCACCAAAGAGATGTTAGAGACAAAACTGGCTCATAATCTCCAAAGATGGTGACAAAATCCAGCAGTTAATGCTTGTCAAATAAATGTCATTGTTGTCCCTAGGCACCAAGAAAGGGGGTTGAATTGGTGTTTAAAAATTTAAACTAAAGATTAAGAGAAGAAGAAAGAATTGCAAGGAGACAAAGATTTTATAGTGATTCGGGCAAAACAATCCCTACATCCACTCCCCAATCACTCAATTGGGTATTTTACTAATTCAATGGTGTTTTTCAAGCTCACACCCAACTTACTACAACTTGTGTTTTAATGGCTAACACACAACCTTACAACAAAGTGTTTTCTAGGCTAACACAAAACCTCACTCAAGTGTTTT
>CATIWR010161112.1:0-11717 GCA_949677035.1 Omphalea diandra | reverse complement strand
ATTTTGTAGAATTGTTATTTAGTTTTTAAATTTGATTTTTTATAATTTTATCTTAAATTTATTTTTCATTCACTTATTAATAAAAGATCATATTTATTAAAAGTTTATTATATATATTTTAAAATTTTACTTAATTCATATATTTAATAATTATTTTAGTCGTGTGCAATGCATGTACAATATAAATTAGTTATAATCAGTATAGTAAATTTGAATAATAGTATAATTTTTGGTAAAAAATAAGAAAATCTGTAGTTTCATTTTTTCTTTTGTTTGTTTTTTTTTTTTTCTGAAATCTTTTTAGTCTTTCTAATTTTTATTAAAGTCTTAAAAATGATGAAGGTGAAAGACTTTCTATATTGTTAAACTTTCTTAATAATTTTTATGAGAAAAACTTCTTATATTATTAAATTTTTTTATATTTTTGTTTGGTTAATTAAGAAAATTAAATATTTAATTATTATCTTGTCATATAGTAAAATAAAAATATATTAGATTATCACTTGTTAAAATTATTATATTATTAATATAATTAGTTGACAAATAATAAATATTTGTCTAAAATTAAGTTTTAAAACTGGAATTAATTATATATATTGATTGCTGTCAATATGATACTTTGTTGAAATTTAGTATCCTCATGGAAAGTCAGGCATGGACTAAACATTTTTCCACTACTTGTGTGATTGATATGATTCAACAACCTTATTTAAGAAGGGAAAACACTACTTGATCTCCTAAAGGGTTTAAAAATCTTGTAATTACATCTGTTGTTAACTTTAAGAGTGACATCTTTCCCTTTTCTTCCCTGCAGAGAGTACTGAGCATGGAAAAACAAGTCAGCAGGGAGCAGCTCAGTTACTTGCAAATGTGAGCCAATATGGGGATACCATTTTGCTTATAATCGCTTTGTGTTTACACGCTCTGTTCAAGGGCATTGTGATTGGAGTTGCCGAGACGAAAGCTGATGCGTGGAAAGCATTATGGACCATCAGCCTCCACAAGATATTTGCAACCATTGCAATGGGAATAGCTCTGCTTCGGATGATCTCTGATCGCCCATTATTATCTTGTGTCGTCTACACTTTTGCGTTCGCCATTTCAAGACCTGTTGGTGTGGCCATTGGGATTGTGATAGATGCCACAACTGACGGAAGAGTGGCAGATTGGATCTATGCCATATCAATGGGACTGGCATGTGGAGCATTTTTCTATGTAGCAATAAATCATCTTCTATCCAAGGGCTACAAGCCCAAGCCTGAGGAGAAGGTTTCAGTTGACACACCCCACCATAAGTTCTTGGCAGTGCTGTTGCGCATTGGGGCAATTGCTGCTGTGATGATATGGGACACCTGAATTCTAGCTCCAAACATGCAACCTCGTAGTCCCGCAGACACTAAGGTATAAAAGGTGGTTTCTCTAGAGGGCCGCTCCTAGCTGTTTGCTTCAGATAATTACTAGAAATCAGGTGATAGATTTGGTTTGAAGAAATAAGGTTTGAAAACTGTATCTCTAGATTGTCATGGCACAGTTCTATTAGTGACTAGTAAGATTAAGTTAATGGTTTTGTATTATCTGTAAGACGGCTGCATACAATGTCGTAAGTTAAAGATTCTGAGTCAGATAATGACCATGAAATCATATCGAATAAAAAAAAACTCTAATTAAATCTGACTGATTCATTCTCTAACATAAAATAATAGCATCTCAAAAGAGAGAAAAAAAATCCTTCATTTGTACGAGGAAAGGAAACAACGGCCTTGAGTCAACAACTAATGAAACAGTTTCTGCTACAAATCTTCCATTATCTGACTTCCAAGATCGTGTTTATCTCAATAGGTTCTGCAATAGCAATGCTAATGATGCTTAACTATATCATCAAATGCTCAAAAAATCATTAAAAGCCCCAATCAAGTTAGGAGGTGCTACAAGAACATAAAATCATTTATTGCTACTGCTCTACAGGTCAGTATGAAGATACTTTTCGAGGCAAAATGAAACAATGACTGGTCCAGCCAAGTCTCCAACAGCACAGCCTGAGAAAACTTAAAAAAAATTATTTCATGGGGATCATAAGACATGACAAATTATATGGCCATGAAAGACTACTTACCAATCCACTGGCCCATTGAAGGACGAATCATTGCGGCACCAATCCCTGCCCCAATGGAAGCAAAAAATAGTGATGCACTACACCTTATAGTAACACCAGTAACCTTCTTCCCTAGAATTACTACTTGTTCTGATTTGTTAACCTTATGGTCTTCTTCAGATTTCGCTAGAGACGAAAAGAAATGATAAATTTCAATACCGACTTGTACAAGCCATGATGCAGCAACTCCTAAAAAGTGTCCTGCTTAAACGTATAGAAATGAAGCAAAAAAGCAGTTAGCTCAAGGCCAAAAAGTTAGCTCAAACCTAACAATTAACTACATGAAGAAAGAGAATTTATGACCTCTAAAAGTTGTCCTGCTAACTCTGAATAAATAGAGAACCGTGGGCATTCCTCTTTCAGATTTGCGCATAGCTGATTTAGGAACATCTGTAAATCATTATCCAATCCCTTAGATTCTCATAAGATTCAATAAAAAAAAGTTTGGTACATTGTAAGTATAGAATTACTGTTTTAACGCAAATCACATCCGTTGATACTAAATTATTTGTTATTGGTTCTTTGTTTGGACCAATTAGGTGAAGGATAAAAATATTGTAATGACTATATTCATAAAAAAAATGTCTTTAAAATATCACATCGATTATGTTACTGAAAAAAATACCTTTCAGAAGTTTCCAAGCCATCCGCTGTGAAACATAATGCACAGCAAACCTTTCTAGAATCCGTCTTGTGGTTACAACAGTCGTCTGAGATGCAAACAAGATATAATTCAGTAACATGGCCTTGAATACTTTAAAGGACGATATTAAGCTAGTTAAAGAACTCCACTCTAGCAGTTTTCAAAGGGTTGGTACCAGCTAATATTCACATATTGTTTGTTATACAGGTCCAATAAAAGATGCAAGTTTAAGTTGCAAAATTCAATATATCTTAAAGCAATATTCTGTAAGATTAAGTTAGGATGTTAACATATCTTAAAGTAAGATTTTGTAAGTTTAAGGAGCAAAATTCTGTACTAGGATATTGCAGCGGCTACAAAACAAACAAGGACATGTATGCCTCCATAGCACCATTTTAGTAAATCAATGAGAAGAATGCTACATACAATAGCTCGCAGGCTTATCAAAAAACAAAACTAGGTAAAAACTGAATATATATATATATTTATTTCAGGATGATGCTGAGGCCAGGAAGTGGTAAATGCACACAGATAATTATCAAAGTCACAGTTAATAATTTCAATATTAAGAAAGCCACAATCGCTTGATAACCACAGTTCACAAACTTGGATATGAAAACAAGAAAGTCCCACAACAAATACTTCAAGAAAATAAAATTCCAGATATAAGAAAGCAACGCTGCCAGACAAAAAATGATAAAACGTTCAAGATCTGAAAATAGTAGACCAGATGTCTCCCAATGAGAAGATCAAAGTTCTAGGCAGCCTGATCGACTGGCTTCCTGCGTTATAGACTTTTCCTATTGTCCATTATAAAAATGAAACGTACAATGTGAATGTTATCCATAATCTTCCTACATTTCATGATATTAGTAAGACCCAGCCTTCAAGAGAGTATTGCTTATCCATTGATAGGTAACATGCATAACTAAAGTAAAAATCCCTTATTCCCAATTAGAACAGAATAAATACTGAAAGAAGGGAACCATTGATTGAAATTTATCAGGAATAAAATTGCTATAACAAGTCTTTGTGAAATAAAGGAAGGCAAATACAACTCACCTCACGAACAATCTGCTTCATGGATTTTTTGAAGGGAACAACCAAATCTACACAGCGCTCTTCTGGAACATCCTGCAAAAAGTTGCCATCATCATCCTCTTCTGTATTTGATGCAGGCTCCAGAAGAGGCAAATAGAACAGCAAAAATGACCTCAAGGATGTCATTGCTAGTTGCTTCAACTCAAAAGCTGAGAAGAGAGGTTTTAACTCGAAATAGTATTCCTTGGTATTGTATTTCAGCGATTCATGCTGAAATATATCTCCAGATGCCTTTTTTATATTAGAAATGTAATCATCAGATAATTCCGCACCAGCATCACAATAAGCAACTGGTATCCCAGAAAAGCTGGCATCACGATAGAGAAAGTGCATCCAAGGTCAGAACTAAGACCTAAGCTAAAAACAGCTAAATATTTAGTTATATACATGAAAAGAACTGATATGACACGATGAAAAACGAGATGGAAAATGAAGAAGCAGTTTGTAACATCATTTCCAAACTCAAGAAGCTCAATTTCTTCATCCCGTCCCCTTTTTTCCTCAAGACAGTGATTTGAAACAAAGATATCAACATGTTGGCTGCAATTTTAACCAACAAACGATAGACAAGTAAAACAAGTTTATCCTTCTAGTGACCCGAAAACAAATGAGGAAGATAGCTGCAGATGGATACTAGGACAGACAATATCCCATTAATACCAAGACAAAATATTTATACACTTGTTCATAGCTCCAACAGATCACACAATCTCCAACAACTAGGTCGGATATTGAGAATTGCAAACTCTCCTAATTGGACACAATCATTAATATCAAATTGACAATTATTGAACAGCAACCAATAATTCACATAATAAACTACTTATCGTAAAGCTGAAATTGCAAATACATCCAAATTTCAAGCTCCACTAATTAGCAACGTCCTTATCAAAACCATAGTTCTGCTAGCAAACTATAAGCAAGCATGCGAAATAAACGATCATAACATAATTAACATTATTTATACACGAATTAAATAACCAATACCATATGGAGTAAAGGGAAGAAAGATTGTACCCGAACAAGAATCGGGAAGCAAAAGGAGTGCCGGCAGCTGCGACGGAGGCGGCTGCGGCGGAGACGGCTGCGGAGGCCGAGAATTTAGGTAAATAGAAGTTGGGATTTTTCCTCAACAGATCTAATGCTATTGCTATGCCCGCCATTATTATATACCGTTATAAAACAAACCACAAAGATTTAAAAAACAAACTCTCCCTTTATTATCCAACCGTATACAAGAAGAAAAAACAATGAAAGATTGAAACTTCATGCACTCCAGAGTATGAAAAAGAAAAGTTAAGAGCTGGGTTTTGATAAAAGGGGGAGATTAGATTTGGGAAAGCGCAAAGATTGGATTTATTGTTATTGGGTAGCAGAAAGGAGGTGATAGTAGAAGTAATAGAAGAAAGAAGAATATGATTATAGTTTTGGGCTTAATGGGTGATAAATTCGACAAATTGTATGCCAGTTTCCGTTTGAGTTTGAGTGAAGGGGTGGTCGTAAAGTGGAAGTTGGAATGCCTTCAGATTTTGTTCGGTGTTCAGTTGGGAAAATCCAATGGAGGAAACTCCCAAACAGCTTATAATTGAATATTGTGCTGTATTGTGTTGTGTACAAAATCCGAAATAAATTCTGTGCGAATGTGAGGTGAAATATGGGTTGTAATTTCTCAGTAATAATGTTTGTTATTTTGAGAAAAAAAAAATAAAATTGGGAAACGCTTTCTTAAACATGAAGGTTGATGTATTTTTCCAATTTCATTATATTTTCAGAAACAATTTTCTTTTATTTTTTCAAAGTTATTAGATGAGAAATTATTTGGGTTCATGCGTAGTTTCAATAAATACGATAATATAATACGGATTTCTAATGTCAGAAATTAATACAGGTGTTTAAACAAAGGTTTTTTCTTTTATCGACTTGAATTTAGTTTTTCCAGTTATACAAGTATTTTTAAAATATATTTGGTTAGTACGAAAAAGCGCACCCTTGAAATTATATAAAATATAATTTACCGAATTTATGGATTCTTAATCTATAAGTAATTAAATTAAATTAATATATATATATATATATATATATATATATATATATATATATATATTACATAGATTTAAATCAATTTTTATAAAAATTATATATTAAATCATTTTTCATAAGGTTGCATACTTTTGTATTTCAATTTAATGAGTAATGAGCAATTGTCTTTACTTGCCTTATATATAATCAAACATATGTTTTTACATTTTACATTTTATGTTTTAGGCCCATTGAAAAAGAATTAAAGTAAATTGAGAAGGACAGTTTACTAAAGAAAGGAAAGATGAAAGATCTCTACAATGATGAACAAAAATTTTGTTTTTTTTTTAATCTCCATGTTATCACCAATAATTTACCAATCATGCATGTTTGGTTGTGTTAGTGGCTAAGGGTGAACAAATCAGTAAATTTGATTTTCTAGTAAAATCAGTTAAATCGAATTTTATATTTACAAATTGAATTGAACTAAAATTTTGACAAATCAATTAAATTGAACTGATTAAATTAAATTCTATAAATATACAAACAGAACTTATAAAATTTTAATTTGGCTCAATTTGATTTAATTAAAATTGTATGTATTTTAAATATGATTTAATTCAAATTTATTTGATTTATTAATAATTTTGATTTATTCAATTTATTTAATTTTTTATATAAAAAATCAAATTGAAAATCGAAATTTTTACAAATAAAAATATAACTAAATTTATTAAAGTGTTTAACTAAACCAAATTAATTCGGTTAATTTTTTCGGTCAGAGCCAATTTTTGCTCACTGCTAGTAGTGGCAATGGTAGAGCCAATATATAGTAATAAATATTTATTATAAGCGTTTAATAAGTATTTTCTATTATAAACCCCTTAGAATAATATCAATCATATATTAATTTAAACAACATAAAATAATATTTTTCTATAATTATAAATAAATATATATGAGCAACATAATCATATATTAATTTAAGTAATTAATGTAGTTCTTCAAAATAATTAATGTAACTAAATGATATAAAATAACTAAACAAAAAATACCTGATTATTTTCTTATAATAATTTTTTTCTTCACTTCCTTTTTTGTTGTAAAATCAATAAGAATGTGAAAAATATTAGGGGGGAAAAAGTTAGAAGTTGTACATTCATGCGATCTAATGAGCCTATGTATAGAGTTCCATGACTAAGAGATTTCTAATTGTAATACTAAAAGAATTGTGGTATTTTTTTTTTTCTTTTAAAAGCAACGATAAAAAAAATCACGTGAAAAAGGTAGAAAATAAGAGATTTTTTATGCATAAAATTGAGGGGTTTCTAGCTAGAAAGTAGTAGTATTCATGTAATAGAAATAGGAAAAATAAGTTAAAGAGGTCAAATTATTTGGAATAAGAATTTAAATAGGGTCAAAATGAATAATGAGTAAAGTTAAATTGTAAATTGAGATACTTATTTATTATTTTTTAATATTTCAAAAGCTCAGTTGATCCCACTAAAATATATATAGCCAGCCCTTGATTTGCAGTGTAGAGTAACGTTAATCCTCCATGAATTATGTGTTCTCCATATACCCGATTAGGTAGCTTTGTTGGACCTACAAGATAAAGAATGGTGAAGTAAAATGTCATGCTGGCAAAGAGATTATGATACTCAAATCAATATAAAGTTTAATATTAAAAAAAATTCAACAATGTACCTTAAATTATAAATATAAATTTTCAGCTGCTGTATTAGTAATTAGGAGTATGTCCAGATTGATTTAAATTGGAAAATTGATTGAATTAAATTAGTTTAATTTTTTATTCAATTTAAATATAAGTTTTATTTAGTTCGTTCAATTTTGTAAAAAAAAATTCTGATAAATTTAATTTGATTTTATAAAAATATTTTGAATGAAATGAAATGAAATGAAATGAAATTTAAAATTAAATCAAAATAAGTTAACTTTATATTAAATCAAATTAATGCGGTTCAAACTTATTTAATGTACATCATTTATATTAAAAAAACATAAATTTATTTAAAATATATTATTTATATTAAAATATTTAAATAAATTATAAAATTATTATTTATATTAAAAATATTTTATACAAATTTAGCTCAAATTGAATCAATTATAATCAAATCGAACCAAATTGATTTGATTTATAAAGTAATTCGGTTTTATTTGATTTAGTTTGTTTTTTTAAAGTTTAAATTTTTATTTTTATTCAATTCAATTAGTTCTTGGTTTTATTCAATTCGATTTACACCAAATGCTTATCTCTATTAATGATGTCACTAGAATCCTCCATTTTTAAGTTGTATCAATAATGCAAATAGTTATATTATTTTTGAGTTTAATCCTTTTTCTATTTCATTGTCTGTTTTTCAAATTAGAGATTAAAAAAATGAGTTTAGAGGTTAAAATATAAAATCTTAATCTTCATTAGCCTTCTTCTTCTATTAAAACACACTCAGAAATAAAATGAAATATTAATTTCATTTATATTACATCCTTTAACTTTCATTAATTGCTTTCAAGTAAACTTTTATCCTCCAATTTAAGAATAGACAATAAAATGAAAAAATATAATAATATTTAATAATTTTAAAGATTCAATAAAATCTGAAGCAGTATTTAATTATTTATATTTAATTAAAAAATTAATTAACATTTTATTACTTTTTATCTCATTTCATTACTTTTAGATCACCTCCAAAACTTTTTCAAACAAAGCCTTTGTAGTATCTGTTTTCCGAATAGAATGACATATTAATCCAAAAGATTCTATAATGTTAATTGTCAAGAAAATGATTTGTTTGAAACTAAACCCAACAGAATTTTATGCAAACTGTGGAATCCAAATTCATTGATTTCACCATTTTTGCTTTGGCTTCAGTTTTGAATTTCTGAAATCAAAATATTGAGTTTAATTTGGCATATGAGTCTTAAACCATCCAAATCAATCCATTTACACTTTTGAGTTCGAGTTCATTGTAAATCCCGTTGCATTCATATCAAATTTTTAAATCAAATACGAAACTATCACATCAATTTCAAATTAATTTATAATTTTCTATTAATATTCAAATTAATGGTGGGAGGGAGGGCCTATTATTACTTATAAAGGTTTGAGACAAGTTGACCCCTTATCACCTTATTTGTTTATTATTTTTGCCGATGGTCTTTTTGCCCTCGTTAAGGAAGCTATTAGTAGGGGTGAGTTGCAATGTTTTTAAAATTAAATCGGATTGATTGATTAGATTGAAAAAATCGAGAATTGGCTGCACATCCGGTCTAATTGAGATAATAAAATCGGATTTTATTCAATTTCATGTTTTTAGTCATATTTTTCAAAGAAAAAAATTTCATGTGAAGAATGGAGAAGAAATCAGAATAGCATATGAAATATGGGTCAAATATGATAGATGGAGGAGAGGTTTCATTCATGGTTGATGCCACATTGAATTTGATTATTCAAGATCAATGGAAAGAGGTTTAATGAAAAGAAAAAAACAAACAAACAAAAATATGAACATTATAGATCAAGATGAGCGAGGGAGAAAAATGAGTTTGATTTTGATATACACTTGGATGGGGGAGAAATGGAGAAGAAGAGATGATAAAGGAAGGAGAAGAGTTTTACCTGTTAGAAACGTAATGAACAAGGGCAAATATAATAATGGTTCTTGTGCTCTTTTCAAAAGAAAAAATTATAATGATGTTGGGTTTGGTGTTGCTTTGAGCATGCGTATATGGCTTGGGATTTAGTATCATGATAGTCTTGGGCATTAGTATTGTAATAACTTTGGACTTCAGTACTAGTGGGCTTGGCTTTGAACCAGACTGGTTAAACTTGAACCGGAAACCGGTTTTAAGACCGGTTCAAGCACCGGTCCGAGTTTAAAAACATTGGTGAGTTGCAGGCTGTAAGGTAAGTAAAGGTGCGCCTCCTATTCCTCATCTGCTGTTTGCTGACGACAGCTTCTTATTTTTTAGAGCCTCTTTGGGTGAATGTTTTGTTATGCAGAATATTCTTGCTCGGTGTAAGGATATTTCTGGTCAGGTTGTTAATTTGCAGAAGTTCGGTATTTTATTTAGTCTTAACGTGGCCGGGGACTTACATAGTAGCATTTAGCTGGCTCTGCGTGTTTCCAACCCTCTCAATACAGGGCGTTACCTTGGGTTACCTTCTCTCATTAGGAGTAATAAACAGGTTGTCTTGCTTTCTTGTGAGATAAACTTTGGCAACGGCTGTTTGGTTGGTAGGGTGAGTTACTTTCTCAGGCTGGCAAGGAGGTTTTGGTTAAAGCTGTGGCGCAGGCTATTCCATCATACTGCATGAGTACATTTCTTTTGCCTGTATCTCTCTGTGATGACTTGTAAAAGATGACGAATTCCTTTTGGTGGGGTATGAAAGCTGATGGTAAAAGGAGCATACATTGGGTGGCTTGGAATGATTTGTGTTATCATAAGGAGTTTGGAGGCTTAGGACTTCGACATCTACATTCTTTTAATGTTGCCTTACTTGGGAAACAAGCTTGGAATTTTGTTACTAGACCGCAAAATCTGGTTAGTTGAATTATCAAGTCTAAATATTTTCATCGAGGGAATTTTTTAACGGCTCAGTTGGGTTCTAATCCGATCCTAGTGTGGAGGAGTATTTGGAGGGGCTAATTTGTAAATGAGAGTAAAAAAATAAAAATTAGAGAAATATGATAAATAAAAAAATATTTATAAAAATGTGGTCAATTTAAAAGTATTTAGCGAATAAGGGTGGTCAACGTCGGTCGTTTGCCAGTTAAACTGACGGATATTACTGTACACAAACACTCGATTTTTTATTTTTTTATACTGACAGACGAATAATCTGCTTGCAGTAGAGACAACAAAGCTGTCTCTGCAACAGAGATTCTGCAGAATCTCTGCTACAATATAATACATATTATTATTATAAAATTATCAAATATTATATAATAATAAAATTTTATAAAATATTTTAAAAATAAAGTATTAAAATATTTTAAAATAGTATAAAATAAAAAAGGAAGAAAAGATACAAATTCATTTAATTTTTCTTATTTTTTAATTGTTCTCAAATATTTTCAAAAAAAGTTTAGTATATCAATGAAATATTATTGAAAGCAATAGTGAATAGAATTATGAAATCAATTTTATGTTCGCCAATACAAGTGTTAGACACATTTTTTGTTTGAAAATTAGTTCATGTGAGAACAATTTTATATGCACAAATGTAACGTCCATATATGTAATTAGTTCGTTAGTTAAATTGGCAGACGAGCGAGTATTTTATTATTTTGACCTGCAATTTAACCAGCGAATGAGATAATATTTTTATACTCGAATTATTCCGTCCACTATTTTAAGTGGCGAATAAATATTTTTAAAAAATTTAGTATATCAATGAAATATTATTGAATGCGATGGTTAATATTCGTACTTCAGTTCAAATGGTGGATTTTGTTGTACTTGTTTGTCCGCCAATTAAACTAGCGGATCAACAGGAGAATGATGAATCAAATTTTTTATTTTGGTCACTAGTAAAACTGGCGGACGGAATAAAAAAATTTTGATTTTTCATAATATTTATAAAATATTAATATTTTATAATATTAAGATTATGATATTAAGATATTTAAATATTATATTATAATATTAATTTGAATATGTTTTATATTATTATATTATAAAGATAAAAAAGATAATAATAATAATATTATTATCATTATTATTGTTATTATATACTAAATTATTATATAATAATAAAATATTAAAAAATAAAGT
>CATIWR010161103.1:0-25737 GCA_949677035.1 Omphalea diandra | reverse complement strand
TGAGGTTTTGTGTTAGCCTAGAAAACACTTTGTTGTAAGGTTGTGTGTTAGCCATTAAAACACAAGTTGTATAAGTTGGGTGTGAGCTTGAAAACACCATTGATATAGTGAAATATCCAATTGAGTGATTGGGGAGTGGACATAGGGTCAGTTTTGCCCGAACCACTATAAAATCCTTGTGTCTCCATTGTTCTATCTTCTTCTCTTTATCTCTGTTTTAAAATTTTTATCCACCAATTCAACCCCCCCTGCTTGGTGCCTAGGGACAACAGTTTTAAATGAATAATAGGGTTCAATGCCACTAACTATAATCAAAAATATTTTCTTCATAACAACAAAAGTTCTCTCAGTGATATTGCAAAGTGAAACATGCCGATGATTGAATACTTTTTTGGCATTCTCAGGTCCACATCTAAAGTACTCTTTTAAGTGATAACAAATAACTTTATATAGTGTTAGTATTCCACTCAATAAAGGGAATCTTGCATTTGCTTGATAAAATTTTCCTAACAAATAGATAAATAAATTAATGCATGTTGTGTAACATACATACCAAAAGTAAATTCTTATTTATTTATACTTAGGGAATTATAAGTTTATCCTTTCTCGCTGAATGCATTTTTAAGGATTTTGAAATCAGATGCAGTTCCTTCCCAAGGGGACAACACATAAGTGAATTTCATATCACAAGAACAAGCCGCTAAGAGTTTTTGTATTAGCCTTTCTTTTCTCCCTCAAACTCTAGAAGCTTGATCACTTGATACTTTGGCACAAATATGTATATGATCTATTGCACCAACAAAATCCTTTATGTATAAATGGATTCATCTATATATGTATATATACTTATTATATTAGAAGAATATATGTAATTTTGTACTACTTATGTATCTTACCTTAAAATAAGGATAAAATCTATTATTATTCAACGTTTGAAGGTGAACGTCAGCTCTAGTAGGTTTTTTAATGAATTCACTTTCTAGCTTTATCATAACCCTTGGAACATTATGTAAATGACAACTAATTATCTCTCTAGATCATTAAAAGTAAAAGCCCAGTGCTTGACTATGAAAATTTTGGCCTAAAATAGGCAGAAATTTGACTACTTGCTCTTTAACTGTTGTAAGTCTATATTCTTTCAAAGTATTGGTCCTTATCAACTTATCACTTAATAAGGCAAAAACATTAGGGCTCACATGTATAATATTTCGACAAGCTATCTCATGTCCAGTAAGATGAGCCATTAATTTATATTGAGTTATGTCTCTTTGAGCAACCGTATTCCTTGAGGGCTCCTTCATAACTATAGCTTGTATGTCTAATAAATGTATAAGATGCACAATATAACAAAGTAATTGGATAATAGCCTAAATTCTATGTCGTTGCCAATTACTCATGACATTTTTCCATATATCAAAGTCTTGTATGACACCAAAAGCAGTAGTTTTTGCTAATATGTCATCATCAACATTCTTTATATTTTCTTACACATGATTGTCTCCATTATTTTCCTTATCCATTTATAGAAAAAAAAATTTCTTAAATATACATGAATTAAAATGCAAACAAAATAGTATAAAAAATAAAATTCCACCAATAATTAATATAGATATATCAAAAATATGACCGAAACTATCATGTTATAATTGTATGTGATGTCCCATTTTATGATAAAAAAAGACTAAGAAAAACAATTTTTTTTCCATAAACATAACTTATATATAAAAGAGAGAGGCATACTTCTTGTTACAGTAACATTTGGATGCCACTAGCAGTAAGATCAATTGAAACAATTTTAAATCCTTTGAGGGTTTTTGTTGCACAATAGTACTTCACAATAGGTAATTTTGGAAAGCTATACGCATAGAGAACATAAAAAAGCTCAAAAAATGCAGAGATGGCAACAAATAGAACTACAATAAACAATAGAACACATTTACCCACGATGCCTAACTAGCAGAGAGTACAACTACATAATTTTTGTAATAAATCTATAATTTATAAAGATTTTTATGGAAAAGAATTCTTATTATAATCACCCTTTGTAAATATTGTAGAATGATCAATATAGTTGAAATACATTTGCTTCTTAATAAATTGTTGTGTTATATGATTAATTTGATACAAAATTGAAGAACTTCAAATAAGACACACATGAAAGTTGAGCTAGAAGAAATCCCAAACTTAAATAAGAAATTTCTAGCAAATTAATCTTCAAAAGCTTTAAAGCATAAGAACATGAACCAAGAGTCAAGAATTACTATTGTAATTTTTTTTTTTTAATGTGTGTAATGTTGTTTAAAATTTAATCTCCTAGGATATCATTAAGGAAAAGAAAAAGTTGAACAAAATAAATAGAAAATCATTTGCATGTTTAAATCCAATTTCTAGGAAGATAATTGTTGGCCCTTGTGAATCAAGAAGGAGAGTTTAATTGGTGAAAAATTTTAAATTTTTAGAGGGAGGTTAATTGTGCAAGTGTTAGAAGAATTAGAAGAAGAATAGAACACACAATAATTTATAGTAGTTTGAGCAATTACTAACCCTACATCCACCGTCCAATTCTTCAATTTGGGTGTTCCACTAATGCTCAATGGTGTTATACAAGCTTACACTAAACTCTACAACTTGTGTTTTTACAAAGGCTTACACACAACCTAACAAGTGTTTCCCAAGGCAAACACTCAAACTTATACAAGAGTTTTTTGTTGGCTCACTCTCAAAATCAACCCGAAAGGGTGTTTAAAGCTCACACCAAACTTTGTAAAACTCAAATACAAGGAGTAAATAAGAGAGAGAGTTGAAAAAAAAAATTATAAGAGTTTAGTCTTAGTAAATGATATTCTCTAGCATTTATGTCCTTTTGGTAGAGTATTTATTGGTTTCTCCCACCAAAGAGACATTACTGTCAAAACTATTTCCATATCTCAAAAGTTGGTGGCAAAATCCTACATTTAATGCTTGTCAGGCAAAGTCACGATCGAGTTCTTATATTGCGGTCGTGATTTTCAAACTTGCCCTGGATTTTGCTTATTCGTAATTGTGAATTCCAACTGTCTAACAATTAGTATACATGGCATTTCACCATTGGCTCATCCAAAAATGTAGCAATTTGATCCCTCTAAAGGATGTTAAAGGTTGTGATTACGAGCATAGTGGGTAGTCATGACTTTCACAATGAATCAATTGAGAATTGGTTATAAGAATTAGTGATTGCGACTAATAAATTATTATCATAATTTTTTATTTTCCAACGGGTCCTTTGACACGTGGCATTAATCAATTGAATCTTTGGAGTCCTTCTAAGGAAATTTGAAGATCGTGGTCACTACCAGCACCGTGAATCCTTCTGTCCAAAATGGACACCAATAATCTTAATATATCAATTGCGACCTTGCATTTACGATCACGATTTAGAGTGCTTTACCCACACTTTGAATTACTTGCTTTCATTCAACTTTCAATGAGTTTCTTCCTAAATTTTTCTTACTAAATTTCAACAATAACAACACTTTAGATTGATATTAGTACCTTTCAATCTATGTTGTTAAGATCAAAAAAGAGTTTTGACTTAGGTTTGACCAACATAGTCTAACAATCTCCCCTTATTTGATTTTGACAATTTAGATTGAATGAGCAAAAGATAAAGAATTATGTAAGTGTATTAAGGATTTGGGAACTCCATTGAAAGGTTAAAAAACATTGATAGTTCAAAGTGATGGAAGTGTCTAAGGCAAAGAATATGTAACATAAGATACTTTGTAAAGTTGAAAAGCTTCCCCTAAAGTGATGCCTTTCCTTAATCAAGTTAATGTTTCCATGTTTGATTATTATCCTTTTGCATGTAATGTAAAGTTTTTCTCTCTCCCTTTGTCAAGATAAAAAAGAGTGGAAAGTAAGAAGGAAAAGAGAGGAAAGAACACAAGATCAATCTCTATGCAATCATAACTATAATCACAAATTCAATAGCTATTATGTGTAATCAGCTGAGAATTAGAGTATAACACAAATAAAATTTTTATTAAAGTTGAAACAAAACACAATTACATACATAAAATCAAACACACAAGGATGTTTGATCACACAAGACTAGTAGGCCAATTAACACTTAAAAATAAAAAGAAAATCAGAAAGAAAATATAAATAATTTTTTTCTCTAAAAAGTTGGCGTAGAATCACTATCTTCAACCACTTGGACATCATCCTTTTACGCTTAGTTGCCTTTTTCTTCTTCTTGGGCTTCCTCCTCACTAGTGGTGTCCTCCATATCCTCAAAGTTTAGAAGGTGACAAAGAGTGGCTCCAACCTTATCCTGGAGACTACAAGAACATTATAAAGATGATGGAAAAGTTAAAATTGTCTTTTAATCATCCTCATCACCTTATCGAATTTCTTGTTAATGGAATAGAGGGAAATAGAAGTAGATTTTGATTTGGGTTTTACCTTGGATTGAGAAGGTGTTGAGATGGTGGAGTTTGCACTGGGACGCCCTCTTCAATCACTAGCCTCTTCCTCTTAGAGGTATGAGATGTCTTTTGCTTCTTTGCCTTATAGGAACCAAGAGTATACTTATAAGTATCGGGATGAATGACCCTAGCATTAATCAAATAAGTCAAGTTAAGAAAATTTTTGGGAAGGAAGATACTTTTTTGTGAGAAATTTCTCCTTCTCATCATCTAGGGCCCCAACAAACCTACAGAGGGATGTGATGTGAAAGCGAAGAAGGAATTAACTCTTAGGCTTGTACTTATGTGGATCAATTGATTCACAAAGTATCTCTCAATTTGGATTGGCTTGTTCTTGATGAGCCAAAAAAGAAAGCTAGGTCTTTTTAAGAAACTTTTTATTTCCATCACCCTTAGCATTGATGAAAAAGGTAATGATCTTATGGAGAAGCCAATTTGGTAGGGTTTTGATATATTTGGCTATAAAAGTTTTAGGATCATGTTTGGTTTTAATGGATATTTCAAATAAAAATTTAGAATAGATAAGGTCTAGAGAGGAAACAGTACAGAGGACACCTTCATTGATTTGGAAGTTGAAGAGTGAGAAAAATTGCTCATAGGTGATGAAACATTAGTCCCTAAAAGCCTTAAAGAGAAGAACATACATACTTACCCTACTCTTAACTTTTATACTTAGAATAATAGTACACATGAATTCATGCACGACTTCTTCGTAGCCCGATACGTCATGAAAGATGAACTCATTCCATCAAAGGTTGGATAGGAATGCATTAAATTTTCCTTCAATGTCTAAAGATTAAAAAAGAAAGGAGGAAGGAATTATTTAACCTTAAGGTTTCAATTCTTGTTCTAATGATTACAAGCAAGTCAAATAGCTAACCTTTATCCAAGTTATTTGTGTTCGAACTTACAGGTACATCAACTTTTTAAACTATGATGATTAGAGAAGAAATTATGTCTGAAAACTCAAAGTATTATAGAGTAAAGATCAAGGAAAACTCAGCTTAATAAGCCAATGGGTGTTCTCTACCTCCAACAGGCATTGTGGACCTAGCAACGGACATTGAGATATCACAACAGGTGTTGGAGAAATAATCCAACATAAGTATAACTTTTAGACCTCTCAATAGGTGTTGGACAACTACTTAAACATAGTTATGCATATTGAACCTCGTAACAAGCATCACATTTTAGCAACGGATATTGATCTTACCCTCACAATAGGTGTTGCACTTTCGTAGCAGGTGTTGAACAAAGTGCCTTAGATTACGTAAAACTTTTTAGAACTCAAAATAGGAGTTGGTCCTCTACAATAGGCATTGAAAATGCTCTCTAAGATTATGCCAAAGGCTCTGGATCCCCTAACGAGGCACACTCAATATCTCAATAAGCGTTTAACACATTTAATAGGCATTGAAAGTTCACCAACAAGCATTGAAAAGGCTATCTAAGATTATGCCAAAGGCTCTGGATCCCCTAACAAGGCACACTCAATATCTCAATAAGCGTTGAACACATTCAATAGGCATTGAAAATTCACCAACAAGCATTGAAAAGGTGTTACTTTGAGATATGAGCTCTGAAGCCCTTAATGAGAGACATTTATATCTCAACAGGCATTGAATGTGTTGCCAATGGGTATTGCATACCCTTCAATAGCCATTGGAGTATTCATGTAGATCTTATAAAATAGAGCACCAAGTTCATAGTCTCTAAGAATCAACAACAGGCACTAATCTTCCTCCAATAGGCATTGAGGTTTAAAAATAACAATCATTATTTTATCTAGTGGTCATTGAAGAAAAAGTGAATAAAACACATGTAAAAGTCAAAGGAGGAGTCGTTAGTCAACTTCTTTCTAATAGTTAGTCCCAACGGGTGTTTTGATTGAGCCAACGACCATTGAAGGTGTATTTCATTTGACAACCACCCATTTGCATGAAAACAATGATGGTTGATGCTTCAACAATAGGCGTGGAGATTACTCAATGGATGTTGATAGCTTACAACTATAATGTAAAGTGACATTTCTTTTTCTAATGGCTAATTCTTTGTTCATAGTATAAAAAGACTTACTTTTAACAAAAATAAATAGAGAAATGTTCCATTAAGCTAGTGTATTATTGTGAAAACTATTCTTAATCAACAATAAAAAGAAGTTCTTTATTCAAAGCTTGTAATAATTATCTTCAAATAGAGTTTGAAGAATAAGCTTTTCAAAAATTCTCTTTACATTCTCAACCAGCAGATTCGAATTTTGTTGTGTCGGTGTGCAAAGCAAGCACGCTTAGACTGCGATGTGCAATCTTTGGTCTGCCTATCAATGTCCATTAAGGGCTGACTCCGTTAGGCAAGAGGACCACTACTTGGATTCTTTTTCTACTAACTGATGACCAAGGGACTACTCTGCTTCTTCCACTACTGATATTAACTGATCTGTTGAGAGGATATCAGCAGGAGAAAGATAAACAAAAGTAGAGTTAGATTCTGTTATAATGTGTAAGCATCTTTTTCCTCGGTATATTCCTTTACTCATTCAGCCTATGATTTTTATCCAATTGCTTCTTCCGATAAGTCTTGTGAAATGAATTTGGCTATAGGCATTCAGATTTGTTACTTCGGGCTCCTGAGGGTGAGGAATCTGTGGGATAAACTAGATAAGTTAGTTAGGTCTGGGCTTTATGGAAGAATTCCTCTTTAGAACAATTTTGATTGAGAGGGAGAGAGCAGCCTTAGGCTCTATTTCTTAGGATGATGCCTATGCAATGTATGATCCATTGGATTCTTTTTATTCTATTTTATTTACTAGGCATGCTTGCTTCTCATCCATTAACTATGTCAGAAGGTTGTTTGTCCTCTTCTCTTCAATCAGTCCAAGGTGCAATAGAAGAAACCATCATTCTCTCTAAAGCTAAAGAGCTGAGAGGAGGTTATCTAATAGCCTACTCTTTCTATATGTCATTTGCTTTCCTTCACCTTCGTGCAATCAGTTCATACCAGATAAGATGGAGTTTGCTTTCTATTGAGTCAGCCTCTAGGACTTGAAGGAAGAGAAGTGGCATATCGATAAATATAAGTATACCTTTCTCAATTTCAATTTCATGGATAAATGTCTGCTTTAAAGAATATCCCCATTAGTTCGCCAGTAAGTGGTTCTTAGATGGTAAGAAGCCTATCAATAGGTCACAAGTGAAAGTGAGTGTGTGAATAGAGAAATAAAGATGTTGACTCTAGGGTCTTACCCTTTGTGAAAGAAGCTTTCATTAGAGTTTATTTCGTGCTTCCTTTCCTTAGTCTTTTACGGCTTGCTTACTGGATTAGTTGAGAAGTGCTTACTTATTGAGCAGTACAGAAAGAGTGAAATCTTTTGTACTAGATGGAACCATAGGAAGGGAAAGGGAACCAAGTCTCATTTCGCCTTGTTCTAAGAAATAATATGCTTTTCGAGAAGCATACCTTGTGAGTGTATTCTATATTGTTTATTGCTTGAATGAGAGTACTTTGTCTCATCTTTAAGTTGTAAATTCTTTTAAAGAACCTTTTGGTTAGAAGATCTAAAAACATTCTTTGTGAAACGTTTAAACTACTTTAGGAAATGGTTTTAATAGCACCCAAAAATCTACTTGTAACAGCTTGGTAATGCATAAAAACTACTATTATAAATGTGGTTAATAACACATGTAAGCAATCTTGATAGTGAAAGGCTTTAGTAGAAAAATTAAAGGAGAGGACATAGGCAGGATTGTGTAAAACCTTTATAAACTGATTATCTCGATTCTTCATCATTTATGGGACATTATTAAAGAAAGAAGAGAAGTTCCAACTTAACTAATTGGAGATGTTCTAGTACCTAAGCCTAAGAGTGAATGGACAATGGAAGAGAAGAAGACAAATTTGAAAAGTAGACGAGCTATGCACGTTCTTTTTTATGCAATCTATAAATCTCAGTATGCTAAGCTGTAAATATGCACTTTAGCAAAAGAAATTCAGGACATCTTGTTGTCTTAACACAAAGGTACTAGCAAAGTTAAGAAGAAAAAAATACAAATGCATGCTTACATATACGAAACATTTGTATAGCAGTTTGGTGAGACCATCACTGAGATGTCTAACAAGTTCATTGACATAGTAGACACTTTTAAAACTCTTGGGAAATCCTACTTCAAGAAGGATAAGGAAGTATATAAAGATACATAGGATGGCACAAATGACCCTAAACCTGATGATGAGGATGCTAGAAAGGAGTTGGCCAATCTTTGTCTCATGACAATTGAGGAGAAATCTAAAGAGTCCTCAAGTGAGCACTCCTTCATAAATGATAGTGACAGTGATGATGAGCATGAGGTAAATCCTTTTGATTCTTATTTTAGAGAGAAGTTATATTCAATTATCACCAAACTAACCCTGAAAGTTGAGACTCTTAAGTTTAGCACCTTATCTTTTAAGAAAGAGAATAAAACCTTAAAGGATTATGTTAAGACTCAAGAGACTCTAGCTAAGGAGGTTGAGTCTCTAACTGCTAAGAATTCTAAGCTCAAGGATAATCTCAATAAATTTACCAAAGGAAATGAGAAATTAGACTCCATCTTTGAAATTCAAAGGAGTCCATTCATTAAGAATGGTTTAAGATATAATGCTTCTACCTCTACTGCTCCTTCTACTTCTAAGATAATCTTTGTTAAGGCTAAGGAAGTTAGCATGCCTAAACTAATGAGAATGCCAAAAGTTCCCAAAAACAGAATTGCCAAGACTAATGGCACAAAGACTAAGTCTCAACTTATTCATACACAGTTGAGATATGCTCCTCCTAGAACAAACTATGCCTCTATGTATCATTCTTACAAGCCTAAGAGGCAAAGTATCCAAAGGCACAAAATTAGCAAAATAATGCTTATAAATATGCACCTCACATGAGAGTCACTTTTAGACACTTAGCTCAACGGAGTTATAAATCTCACAAACACTATGTGCATGCTCCATTTAGAAATAAAGCACTGGTGCACTTTAATGATGAGTGCTTTTATTGTGATATTTATGGCCACATTGCCTATCATTGCCTTTTTAGAAGGCATGATGAGCAAATGGTTAGATCTACCCTCTAGGACCCAAGAAGATTTAGGCACTTAAGACTTAATTTTCTTTATTTTGCAGATGTGCTTAAAATCCCAAGTTGGAAAGCAAGTGTGGTATCTTAAAGTAGATGTTCAAAGCACATGATAAGAGAAAGGGAGTTTTTCAGTCAATTAGAAAAATCTGAAGAACTTAGGAATGTATCCTTTAAAGACGATGGGACAGCCAAAATCATTAGCATAGGTAAAATTAGTAAGGATGTAGATTCACCTATCCTTAATATAGTATTGTTTGTTGATGGACTCAAACACAATTTGTTAAGTATAAGTCAGCTTTGTGATAAAGGCCTCAAAGTTATGTTTGAACCATAAGCTTGTTATGTGTCAAGGATGAGTGATAACAAAATTTTATTCATTAGTAGAAGAATTCATAACATTTGTGTAATTGATTTAAATTCTCTCATTAACCATGATGTAAAGTGTTTAGTATCTATAGTGGATGAAGTTAAAACTTGGCATAGGAGGCTAGGACATGCTAACATGAAACTCCTCAATAAGCTGAAAAGGAGAAACTTGGTTGAAGATCTGTTTGAAATCAAGTTTGCAAAGGAAGGAGTTTGTGAAGCATGTCAAAAGGGAAAACAAGTAAGATTTTCATTCAAAGCCAAGAATAAGGTTAGGTCATCTAGACCTTTGTAATTACTTCACATGGATCTGTTTGGACCTTCTAGAGTGTCTAGCTTAGAAGGCATGCATTATGCATTTGTCATAGTAAATGACTACTCTAGGTATACTTGGTTGTTATTTGTCCCTCACAAGGACTCTTGTTTTTATGCATTTAAGACCTTTATTAAGAGAATTCAAAGCCAAAAGGATTTGAAAATCTTTTTAATTAGAAGGGACCATGGAGGAGAATTTGAGAATGTTAAGTTCCATAGCTTTTGTGATGAGTATGGTATCTCACATAACTTCTCAACTCCTAGAACACCGTAATAGAATGATGTGATAGAAAGGAATAATAGAACTCTTTAAGCAATGGCCAGGACCATGTTGAATTAGTATAATCTTCTTAAATATTTTTGGGCTAAAGCTATAAACACTTCTTGTTATATCTTGATTAGAGTCTTAGTCAAACCCTTGTTGAAGAAAACTTCCGATAAGTTATGGAATAATAAGAAGCCCAATATTGCATATTTTAGAGTTTTTGATTGCAAGTGTTTTATTCTAAATACCAAAGACAACCTTAATAAGTTTGACTCCAAATTCGATGACGGAATCTTCCTTGGATACTTTACTACTAGCAAAGGGTATAGAGTCATCAACAAAAGAACACTTATTATAAAATAGTCTATGCATGTTGTTTTTGATGAATCTAATCCTACTTCTTCAATAATAGAAGAAGATGTTGATGATCTTATAGGTCCTATGAGTGAGCTGAACATTAGAAAGGATAGGAAGGTTATGGATAAGCTACAAGAAATGAGGAATGAAGAAAATACAAATCAGCCTCTTCTGACTCCAAATGAAGGGCAAACTTAACTATAAAGGGACTGGGTCTTCAACAAAGATCATCCAAAAGATCTCATCATTGGTGATCCTTCAAGTTGGGTAATTACAAGATCATTATTTAGAAATGCATGCACCAATCTTACTTTTGTTTTCCTTATTGAGCCTAAGACCATAAATGAGGTCATTAATGATGAACATTAGATACTTGCTATGCAAGATGAACTCAATCAGTTTGAAAGGAATAAAGTATGAACTATAGTTCTAGACCTCAAAATATTCTATTATTGAAACTAAGTGGGTATTTAGAAATAAGCTTAATAAGCATGGAACCATAGTTAGGAATAAGGCTCGGTTAGTAGCCAAAGGCTATAAGTAAGAAGAGGGAATTGATTTTGATGAAACCTTTGCCCCAATAGTAAGATTGGAAGCCATTAGGATTTTGCTTGCATTTGCATCTCATATGAATTTTAAATTATATTAAATGGATGTCAAGAGTGCTTCCTTAATGGCTATATTGATGAAGAAGTATATGTTGAACAACCCATTGGTTTTGAAAGTCATTGCTTTCCTAACCATGTATTCAAGCTCACTAAAGCCTTATATGGCTTAAAGCATGCTCCAAAGTTTAGTATGAAAGGTTGAGCAATTTTCATGTTAAGAAAGGATTTTTTTAAAGGGTTGGTAGACAAAATACTCTTCTCTAAAAAGAAGAATGAAAACTTATTACTTGTGAAAATATATGTAAATGATATCATTTTTTGTGCCACTAATGTTTGCTTATGTTCATACTTCTCCAAAGTAATGAAAGGTGAATTTGAGATGAGTATGATGGGAGAACTGAAGTGTTTTCTTGGATTACAAATCAAATAAGGGAATGATGGAATCTTCATCAACCAAGCTAAATACACAAGGAAATTAATCCAAAGATTTGTCATGGAGAACAACAAACAATGTAAAACTCCAATGAGCACCAACAAAAAGCTAAGCACATATAAAGATGGTAAGGTTGTGGATCAGAAGCTGTATAGAGGTATGATTAGTAGTCATCTTTATCTAACAACATCTAGGCCTGATATTATGTTCAGCGTGTGCTTATGTGCTAGATATCAGTATAATCCAAAGGAATCTCATTTGCATGGTGTAAAACATAGACTCAAATACCTTATTAGTACTCCCAACTTAGGACTTGGCTATCCTAAGAGTTCTTCATTTGAGTTGAATGCATTTCCAGATGTTAACTTTACTGGGTGTACCTTAGATAGAAAAACCACTTCAGGCATATATCAATTACTTGGTCATTATTTAGTGTCTTAGAGTAGCAAAAAGCAAAATTCAGTTGCTTTGTCAACTGCTAAAGTAGAGTATGTAGCAGTAGGTTTTTGTTGTGTTCAAATTCTATGGATCAAGCAACAACTCTTTGATTACAAGGTTATGGTGAATCAAAAGCCATCAAGTGTGACAACATTAATGCCATCAATCTGTCTAGGAATCCCATTCATCATTCTAGGAGTAAGCATAAGATATAAGACATCACTTTCTTAGGGATCATGCTAATAAATATGATATTATGCTAGAATTTATTGATACTAATCATCAATTGGTAAATATTTTCTCTAAACATCTTTATGTTAAAAGGATTCAATTTGTCAAAAGAGAACTTAGAATAATTGATGGAAGTACATTGAGTTAACTTCAACAGGTTCTTCTCTTTCACCTTAGTTGATTCATGCATATTGATTGATTGATGATTAATATATGGCTTGAAATTATTGCTATTAAAGTCATTATAATCTATAAGCTAAAGATTTTAATTGTGTATTATCTTGATCAGATGTCCCTATATTCATTGAACTCATGACTATATCATTGAGTTTGATTAATAATTTACATCAGCTAAGTTTTCAAAATGATTATATATTTGAAATATTTGTTTTAAACTTAGTTTTGTTTTGGAAAATGCAGCAACAATCATTGCGTGTTCCTAATGACCGTTGCGTTATTAGTGAGTTTCACATTTTAACCTCTATGTCCCCACGATTATTGTGTTTTCCAATGACTATTGTTCTTCACCTAATGGTCATTGCGAGCAACCACCATCGTTGGATGAAGAACACTTGCTTAATCAAGCTAATGGTCATGTCCAACAATCGTTGTTCTATTTGCAATAGCCACTGAACACTCTTAATGGTCATTTTTTTAAATTCAAATAGAGCTCACTAAACTTTTATATAACTCAAACCCTAAAGTTGGTTTATTTTATGTTTTTACTATGTTTTCGACTCTCTCTCTCTCTCTCTCTCTATATTTGTTGTTTGTTATTTCACTTACACTCTTACTTGCATCATCCTTAAACACTTAACCAAATGACACCTAAACATGAGTCAACTAAGAGATACAAGTAACCAATAAGAAAAAATCCTTAACCCTCCTACTTTAGCTTAGAGATAGAGGAAAATTTAGCCTCAATGCTAGCATAACATAACAAAAGGACATCTAAACCCTCTTCTACACCACAAGCCTCAAAGAAATCCAAATCTGTTATAAAATTGAAGGAAAAAGGAAAGGAAACAGAAACAAAGTAAACCCCTCTAATTATTCAAAAATTTCATCTTAAAATAGAGAAAGAAAAGGAATTAGCCCTCAAACTTCATTAAAAACATCTTAGAGGAGGTAAATTCTTCAAATGGGATAACTTATAAAGCTATGGATTAGTAGACCAAATGCGGGAATTAATGGTAGGGATAGGGTAAGAACTCTTTTATCACATAAAAAAGCCCTCTAATCTAGAGCTCACAGTAGAATTTCTCACCACACTAGAAGTTCTGGGAAGTGACTGCCACACATATGCACAAGAAAGTACGATCAATTTAAGAATTTTTAGTAAAAAATATACTTTAGGGCCAAATGAACTTGCAAAATGCTTTGATGCCGCCATAATTAGAATAACAGAGCCTTATTCCATTTTCAAAGTAGATGTAAATCAATTTTAGAAGTCAATAACGGATGGGAGAAGCAACTACAATAGTAATAACAATAAGGCATCAAAGATAAAGAGCTAAGCCTTGAGAATAGCTCACCGGTTCATTACTTGAAACATCAATGGGAGAGCTCAATCCAATGGCAACTGCACCATCACAAACTTATTCTATCTTTAGTGCATAAAGAAGAAGTAAAGAATCAACACAACCTTATTCTTGATGCAAAGGATTGATGGACAAATAGATAAAGGTAATGAATTCGTGATGGGTCACTACATTACTAGAATTGCCAAGTATGTAAAGGCAATTCCCCAATAGTGGAAGAACTTGAAGAAAATAACATTGTGTTGGAAAAGCTGCCACATAATGAATTAATAAGTGAAAAGATGCTTTTGAGCATAAGGATCCTTCAAAGACTAAACACTGGCCTAATCAAGAGAATACCAAAAGAAGTAAAGACCCCTAAACCAAAATAAGAGGATGAAGATGTTGAATAAGCTACCAGAACAAGGATTATTATTGTTGAAAGGAATGAAACTAGTATTTTATTCTTGTTGCACCTTTCTCCAACTTTGAAAAGAAGATCCTTGATCAACTAGCAACCATTTCCTGTACAGTTCAATAAGTTAAGTCCTCTACTATCTCTTTTCATTAAAAGGTATAAAAACTCCAAACAAACATGAAAGATGTTAACCCAACCTTAGATTGGATATAAAAGGTTTAAATTTGTAACTTGGAACTCTAGCTACTCCAACAGAGTCAAATACAGTAGCTAAGCCTAAGGATAAACCCTAGAACCAACCCTAGACCCTTATCTCCAATCATCCCTTCCATCTCATGTTTCATATTTTGTCTTTGTTTCATCTTTTTATCTTTGTTTTTCTTAAAAATATTTAATGTAAGGGACCACATGCTTAATGTTATAAATATCTTCTCTTTTTGCTTATACTGCCATTTGAGTTTCCATTTCCTTTGTTACTACTATATTTGTATGTCTCTTTTTGATAATGATAAAGGGGGAGAAGAAAAGAAAAGCAAGAGTAAAAGTAACTAAGTCAGGGGGAGAAGGTATGAGAAAGCAAGCCTAGGTAAACGAGAAGTTACATTTACATAAAAAAAAAAAAAGATAAGGAAAATGTATGTATTGCATGTAACTTGCTTTAATAGTGCATAAAATTTGAAACAAAAGAGGAGTAACATGATCTATTATAACTTATGCACTTGAATTTGAATCACATTTATTGATAGTTTCTACTTAAGGATAATATAATGTAGATTTCTTACCTCTTGTAAGATTGATTAACTCTGATAGATTGTCATCATCAAAAAAGGGGGGGAGAATGTTAAACCTAGCTTGGGAGTATGGTGAACCAAGCTTGTTTTGATGATTACACAACCAAGCTTATTTTGATGATTACAAACACATCTAAAAGCTAACTCTTATCCAAGTTAGTGTGTAAAATCTTTCATGTACATTAATCTTTTGATCAAAGGCCTTTGGAAAAAGAGTTTTAGTAAAAACTCTAAGTATTCAAAGTCAAGGTGTGTTGTTGCATTTTAATAGGCATTGGTACTTCATCAATGGGCATTAAATATTCTCAACAAGCGTTGAAGCATTACCCAAGTATAAGTAAAGATCTTTGGACCCCTTAACCAATGGCTCTCTCAAGAGTCAACAGGGGTTGGATGTATCAAACATTTTGGAAGTTGATCTTTAACAACGGGTATTGCAATTTCACAATAGGTGTAGCTCATCGATATCTCAACAGACATTAGACCAAATGACTTGATGTGAACATAACTCTCAAAGTCTCAACAAGGGCGTTGGATTTTCACTAACGAGCGTTAGAAAAGCTCCCAGGCAAAGAATCAATAGGGGTTGATGCTCGGCTCTCTCAAGAGTCAATAGGGGTTGAACATAACTTTAATAGTTCTAGACACTTCAATGGCGCATCTTCATATTTGCAACTGCCATTAAGATCATTTTCAATGGGTATTGAAAGCTTGCCAATAGTTGTTGAAGCACTGTAGAAAATCTTAAAAAAATATAGCATCAAGTTCACTTCCTCCTAGAAACTTACAATAAGCATTGTCTATATCTCAATAAGAGTTGAAGTTGAATTCTAACAGGCATTGAGAAACTCCAACGATCGTTGAAGGAGTTGGTGACTAAAAAATTGAGAAAGTTAAAACATAAGCGTCTAGGCAAATCTCTCTCTAATAGCTAGTTCCAATAGGCATTTCAATGAGATCAATGACCATTGAAGTTGTATTCTCACCCAACAACAAGAGTGGAGACTTTCCAACAGGCGTTGAGTGACTACTCTATAACATGGAGTGACAACCTTATTTCTCATAGCTAGTTTTGTGTCTTTACCTATAAAAGGACCCTTCCACGACAGGCATAAGCAGAGAAAAATCACAAAAAATGAGTATTTTTTATTATGCAAGCAATCTTGGAATAGAAGGGGGAAACAAGTGTGATGTTGCTTCAAGGGAAGATCATTGTCAAAAGCTTGAAAAAGTTATCTTTAAAATAGAGTTGAAGAACAAGTTTTAAGACTTCACTCAAAACTCCGCACCAAATCAAGCATACCTTGTAAGTCTATTCTATATTGTTTATTGCTTGAGTGAGAGTACTTTTTCTCATCTTCAAGTTGTAAATTCTTTTAAGAAAGATTTTGGTTAGGAGATTTTAGAGGCTCTAAAACCATTCTTTATGAAATGTCTAAGGTGGTACCTGCAAATTACTTTGGGAAACGGTTTTACTAGCACCCGAAAAAGTCTACTTATAATGACTTGGTGGTGCCCAAAAACTACTATTGTAAAGGTGATTGATAATACCTATAAGATATCTTGATAGTGAAAGGCTATAGTGGGAAAACTAGAGGAGAGGACGTAGGCAGAATTATGTCGAACCTCTTTAAACTGATTGTCTCAATTCTTCATTGTTTCCTCTCATATATTTAATTATTTTTACTTGTTATTGCCCTATTCAATCCCAATTTTAGGGCACCAAGGGACAACAATTAGTATGTTTAGAATTTTTCCTTATTAGAAGCAATTTTAATTTTCCTGATTAGAATTTTTTTTATGGCAATTGACTTTTCTAATTTTTTATTTATAAGTCTATTTTAATATGGTAGTTGTTATAACATAAAATAAAATAATGACATGTGGTTGTATAAAAATAAAATAATAACATGTGGTTGTATAAAATAATGACACGTAATTGTATTATATATAATTATTTGGCAAATGACAAACAATTGTTTAAAAATAATTTTAAGACTATTATTAATAATATATTGATTTAATATTTATTTTTATTAAATTTTAGTTTCATATTTCAATAAATTTTTAATTTTAGGTTTTTAAGTTATTATTTGAAAGTTGTTTAGAATTTTTTTAATATTTTAATTTTTCTAATTTCCTATTCAGAAACTTTTCACATGATCTTAGTTTTCTGTTTAGTATTTTTACTATTTAATTTTTTAAATTTCCCATTTGGAAAGTCTTTTGTATATGATAATTAACTTTTCTAATTTCCTATTTAAAATTTTTTTTAAGTATAACAAGTTTCTATTACATAACATAAAACAATCATACATAGATATATTATACATAATTATTTGATAAATGACTAAATTTTAAATAATTTTGATATTTATTTTTATTAAATAATTAGTTAACTAATTGAATAATTAATTATTATTTCATAAAAAATTATTATCAAGTAAATAAAATAATAAAATAAATTTCTTAAAATTAATAATTATATATGAAAGTAATTGTAACAAAGGATTTGATTCATGCTTCACTCTTATATGACATAATTTCAATAGAAAATTTATTAAATTTGAGTGAAATAATTTCTGATAATTAATCAAACAAATAAAATTAAGTATTTTGTAATAAAAATTATATATATATATATATATATATATATATATATATATATATGTGTGTGTGTGTGTGTGTGTGTGTGTGTGTGTGTGTGTGTGTGTATGTATGCTTGTGCGCGCTTATATGACATAGTTTACAAAATTTATTAAATTTGAATGAAATAATTCTTACAAATCTATTATATTTTCTTTAGCTCTTATATATTCAAAATTTGAACAATCAATAAAATTATTTTAAATTTAAGTTTTCTGTTTAAACACATTTTTACTTTTTAGATTTTTAGTTTATTATTTAAAAGTAATTTTGAATTTTTTATTTTTAAAATTTTTTTAATTTTCTGTTTAGAATTTTTTTATATAATCTTAACTTCCTTAAGTTTTACTATTTAGATTTTTTAATTTTTTATTGAGAAAGTATTTGTTATACAACAATTGACTTTTCTAATTTCTCATTTAGAATTTTTTTAATATGATAATTTTTTTTACATAATATAAAATAACAGTATGTGTCTATATTATACGCAATTATTTGACAAATGACTAAATTTTAAATAAATTTAACATTTATTTTATTAAATAATTAGTTACCTAATTGTTATTATTTTACTAAAAAAAAACTTTTATTATGTAAAAAAATAATAAAATAATTTTTTTATAATTATTGTAACAAAGAATTTGATTCATATCTCAACATTTTGTGATACAATTTGCAGAGAAAATTTATTTAATTTGAATGAAATAATTTATGATAATCAATCAAATAAATAAAATTAAGTATTTCAATATATGTGTGTGTGTGTGCACACATTTAATCTTTTGTGACATAGTTTTAAAAAAAAATTATTAAATTTGAATGAAATAATTCTTGTTAATATATTATATTGTCGTTAGCTTATTTGGAATTTGAATAATCAATGCAATTATTTTATATTTTAGTTTGTGCTTTAATAAATTTTTATTTTTAGGTTTTTAAATTTAGTATCTAAAGGTTATTTAGAATTTTTATTTTAAAATTTTTTAATTTCCTATTCATAAACTTTTTTACATGATCTTAATTTTTTTTAGAATTTTATTGTTTAGAATTTTTAATTTCCTATTTAGAAGTCTAGTTTATATAGTAATTAATTTTTAATTTTTTTAGTATGGTAATTTTGTATCACATAACATATTAATGATACATGGATATGTTATACAAAATTATTTGACAAATCAATAAGTTTGATATAGTTATTTTTATTTAATAATTAGTTAAATAATTAATTATTATTTTATAAAAACATTATTATCAAATAAATAAAATAATAAAATATATTTCTTAAAATTTATAATTATGTATAAATGTAATTTTTATAAATGATTTGATTCATATCTTCAATCTTATGTGATATAAATTTAAGAGAAAATTTATTAAATTTGAATGAAGTAACTTTTAAAAGTTTAAGAGAAAATTCATGTTTAGAAGTTTTACTATTTAGATTTTTTTAATTTTCTATTTAGAAAATTTTTTTATTTGAGAATTAACTTTTCTAATTTTCTATTTAGAATTTTTTAATATTATATAATATAAAATAATGACATGTGGCTATATTATCACAATTATTTAATAAATGACTAAATTTTAAATAAATTTAATATTTATTTTATTAAATAATTAGTTAACTAATTGAATGATTAATTATTATTTTATAAACATTTCTTATCAAGTAAATAAAATAATAAAATAAATTTCTTAAAATTTATAATTGTATATGAAGGTAATTGTAACAAATGATTTGATTCATACCTTTAGTTTTATATCATAAAATATCAAGAGAAAATTGATTAAATTTGAATGAAATAATTTTTGATAATCAATTAAATAAATAAAATTATTACATATTTCATAATAAAAAAATATGTGTAAGAGAGAGTGCGTGTGTATTTTTAATCATGTATGACATAATTTTAAAAAATTATTAAATTTAAATGAAGTGATCTGTGATAATTTATATATTGTCTCTAACTCTTATATATTAAAATTTTGAATAATCAAAAAATTATTTTAAACTTTAATTTTTATTTAAATAAAAATTTTAAGTTTAAATTTTTCTAATTTTCTATTTAAAAGCTATTTAAAATTTTTATTTTTTACATTTTTCTAATTTCTTATTCATAAATTTTTTTTATTGATCTTAGCTTCCTATTTAGACTTTTTACAATTTAGATTTTTTAAATTCCTATTTAGAAAGTCTTTTTTATATGGCAATTAATTTTTTAATTTCTTATTTAGAATTTTTTAATACGGTAGTTTTCTACTACATAACATGAAACAATAACATGTAACTATATTATGAACTATTATTTGATAAATGATTAAATTTTAAATAAATTTAATGTTTATTTTTATTAAATAATTTATTTAACTAATTAAATGATTAATTATTATTTTATAAAAATGTTATTATCGAGATAATAAAATAATAAAATAAATTCCTTAAAATTTATAATTATGTATGAAGGTAATTGTAATAAATGATTTGATTTATAACTTTAATCTTATATGGCATTTTCAAGAGAAAATTTATTAAAATTAATAGAAATAATTCCTAATAATCAGTCTAACAAATAAAATTAAGTATTTTGTAATTAAAATAAAATTTGTATCACACACACACACACACACACACACACACACACACATATATATATATATATACACGTGTGCGTGTACGCTTGTGCATGCAAATTATATGTGTGCGTGCGTGCATATCTTTAATCTTATATAGTATAGTTTAAAAAAAATTTATTAAATTTGAACGAAATAATTTTTGGTAATCTATTATATTGTTACTAGCTCATATATTTAAAATTTGAATAATCAATAAAATTATTTTAAGTTTAGTGTCCTATTTAAATAAATTTTTACTTTTTAGGTTTTCTAATTTTCTACTTAAAAATTATTTAAATTTTTTACATTTTAGATTTTTCTAATTTCCTATTTAGAAATTTTTAATATGATCATTGCTTTTTTATTTAGAATTTTACTTTTTTAATTTCTTGTTTAGAAAATTTTTTTATATAACAATAAATTTTTTTAATTTCCTATTTAAAGTTTTTTAATATGACAGTTTTTTTTATTACATAACATAAAATAATGTCATATGACTATGCTATACATAATTATTTGATGAATGTCAAGCAATTGTTTAAAACTAATTTTGAGACTGAAATTAATAATATATATTGATAAGCCATTATATCAACATAATAAATATATCTTATCAATCTATGTTATATTAATCAGCCCTTATATCAATATAGCTTATCAATGTATTTTATATGGATCATGGGATAATAATTTGTTTTTAGTTTATATGGATGGTAATTTATGCACATTTTTGTGATATTTATGGTAAGATTAATTTTGGATTAGTTTTCTTGTTAATTGAGATTAAATTGCTTTCCCATAATATTAAAAGTATATCCACAAAATTACTATTCATTTCTTTCCTCTTTGAATTATGGTTAACAATAATCATTAACTGGAACATATTTATTAAAAAATAAATTATACTAATCTATTAATTTGATTGAAAAATATTGAAAAAGGTTTTATTATTTAAAATAATTATAAATTTAATAATTATAAATTTTTATACTTTTTGATGTATTAATTAATATATATTTTTTTCATTTATAAATAAAAAATTTATGTTATTCCTAAAAGTGAATGTATCCTTGAAGTACTTAATGCATTCAAAAATATTATCTCTAAAAAGTTACCGAAAATTAAATCTAAAAAATTAAAGAGAAAACAAACTCCTTCGATAAGTTGAATTATCTGTTAGAACTATTTTATGCACACATGAAATATGTAATTGCTTGATGGAAATATATTATAACCTATTATATTTTTTTTCCTACATGTATAAGTTGCTTTTTTTTTCCACTACATATTTACAGTTTAAGTAGCATGAAAACTAAAACAAAAGAAAATAAAGAAACGAGAAATGTTTAATGGAAAAATGACATTTTAAAAAATATAAATGAAAAAATATGAAAAACACAGTTTCTGAAAAGTGAAAACGTGCCCAAAATGTAGAAATTGTGCCCAATTCAAGTTTTTATGCAACATAATTTTTAGTGTTTTGAAAACTAGATCAGACTAGCTAGTCCGACTGATAAAATTGAAAATTGAACCAATGTCTGGTTCGGTTTGATTCAAATTGATTTTTGGTATTATTTTTTATTTTCAATTATTATAATTTATTTATAATATTTCTTCAGATTTGTTATAACTATTTTAATAATATTTTTGAATTTTATTTATTATTAAACTAATTAAATCTGATTGATCGAGTTAATCAAACTATAGCTAGCCAGTCGATCAGTTCACTGATTTAGTTTTAAAAAATTGATTATTTCTAAACCTATTAAGGAAAATCTTGTAAACACTAATGGATCTTATTCAAAATTTTCAAAAATAAATTTGGCGTCATTCAAATGGTTTGTCATGTTTGCTTGAGTGTGTGGATTTTTCTTTTTACTATTACTAGAGGTTTCAATGTAAAATTTATTCAGGATTTAGTACAAGAATTTAGAACATCAATCAATAGTTAGGCGGAAACAAATTGTGTACCTGTTTGTGTAGTAGATTCAAAATTATTTTGAGTCATAATATCAACCACTTGAATTTAACACTAAGAAAATAAATCAGAAGGATTGAAAATGGAGAACTAAATCTTCATCTCCTGGACATTCTCGTAAGACGGCTACCAATGAGTGTAGCAACTAGGGTTAGGGTTGGAAGGTAGGAGAGGAGACTTAGCCTATTTATAACAAATTTAACAAGTCCACCCATCACAAGTCAATGTTAAATTAGGCCTACACAGATCGTCTTTCATATTGGCTCACTAAAAGATGTCATAAGCCTATAACTTATTTGATCACAATTTAATTGGACTTACCCACTAATCAATAAACTATATTATTCAGTCCATTTTATAAAAATTAAAACAAACTAATAATTAATATTAGTCCATACAAAAAAATTTCAACATTCTCTCACTTGGGCAATATTAATTATGACGTTTTTATGTTCCATAAAAAATATTTTGAAAACGACTCTTGGATTTAATACTTTAAACTCAAATGTAGCCACAAAATTTTAGAAAACATATATTTTATTGATAAAATGACACCTTAAATATAATCTTGTCCATATTAAATTATCAATATCGGATCATGACAATAATTATGCCCCTTTATTGATATAGTACCAATACATAGTCACAAATATTGACAACTTAACCAACCTGGATTTTGATATGACAGTGTAGTAAGAAAATAACACTCACATGTGATCAATGCACTATTTTTTTTATTAGTCCTCCAAATATTTCTCTTTCGTACATACTCAAATGATGAAAAGAAATTCACAAGGCTTTACAATAAGACTTTTGTTTCCATTTTAGAAATACACACAATATATGCCTTAGCCTTTGTTTCCAAAAACACAATTGAAAACTAATTAATATATATTAATATAATTACACTAATCTTAAGCATATCACGCACAACTCATAGCATGCTATATATATTGAATGTGCACATATTCATAATAAATGACCACAAAGTACTCAACTCATCTAAATATATATGAATAAGCAATGTAGCAAAATTATTTAACTTAGATGTTTAATCACAAACACAAAACTCTCACTAACTAAACACATCAAATGACTCTACAATACCTATATCACTAACATATTTTTTAAAAATGATGCGTCTAAGTCCTTTGGCTAGAGGATCAACTAACATTAAATCAGTGCTAACGTACTAAATCTCAATGTCTCCTTTCTTTACTAAGTCTCTGATTGCAAGATATTTAATTTTTATATGCTTAGAACCACTTAAACTTTTATTGTTCTTAGAAAAGAACACACAATAGCATTATTATCACAATATATTTGAAGTGGCATAGTAATAGAATCAATCACAAGCAAACCAGAAATAAAATTCTTCAACCATATAGCTTATGTACTAGCACCATAACAAGCAATAAACTCAGCTTGCATAGTAGAAGAAACTGTAAGAGTTTCTTTAACACTTTTTCACGAAACAACACCACCAGCAAACATAAAAATATAACCCAAAGTGGACTTCATATTATCTTGACAACCTACAAAATCAGAGTCTAAATACCCCATTACTTCAAGATCATCCATCCGCCTATAAACCAACATATAATCATTTATCTTTTGCAAGTATCTCATTACTTTCTTAGCAATTATCCAATGATCTCACCCAAGATTAGAAAAATATCGACCAAGAATACTAAAAATGTATGTAATTTCTGGTCTTGTACACACCTGGGTGTACATCAAGCTGTCAACTACACTTGCATAAGGAATATTATTCATGATTTGTTTTTCTATACCACTTTTAGGGTATTGCTCGTTACTAAATTTATCTCTTTTCACTACAAGAGTATCTCTACATATGCAAGATTGCATATTGAATCTACTGAGCACATGATCAATATAGATCCTTTGAAAAAGACCTAATAAATAATGAAACCGATCACGATAAATTTCAATACCTAAGACAAAATATGTCTCTCCAAGATCTTTCATATCAAAAGTCCTAGAGAGTAACTACTTAGTCTCACAAATCATCCCCATGTCATTACTTGCCAACAAAATATCATTAACATAAAGAACAAGAAATATAAATTTACTCCCACTGATCTTATGGTAAATGCATTGATCTATCTTGTTCTTTATGAAATCAAGTGAATTGACTACCCCATCAAATTTGAGATACCATTGAAGAGAAGCTTGTTTGAGATAATATATAGATTTCTTCAGCTTACAAACTAAGTGTTCTTTACCACTTTCTTTAAAATCCTTAGGTTACACCATGTAAACTTCCTCACCCAAATCACCATTTAAGAATGTCATTTTGACATCCATTTAATGCAACTCTAAATTAAAATGAGCAATTAAGGTCATAATTATTCTAAAGGAATCTTTAAAGGAAACAAGAAAAAAAGTCTCATTATAATCAATACCCTCACGCTGTGTAAACCTCTTAGCAACCAATCTGGCTTTAAATTTCTTAACTTTTCCTTTAGAATCCTTCTTGGTTTTGAATACCCATTTGCAACCTATGGGTTTATGATTAGAAGGAAGTTTCACTAGTTCCCAAACTCTGTTATGACTCATTGATGTCATCTCATCTTTCATAGCATCAATTCACACATCAAAATAAACACGATTAACAACCTCATCATAAGATACATGATCAATAACATTACCTATATTACAATCACCTTCACCAAGATAAACCTCATAATCATCTAAAATTGCTGACCTTCTAGCCCTAATAGACCTTTTAACAGGTAATGCTTCAACTTCAATAGGCTCCGGAGGATTCTTAATAGGAGAAGGAAGAATAACTGCACCCTCACCATCACCACCTACTTAAACAAAAACCCTTATTATCTTTTCATGAGATAAAGGTAAAGGAATGGTTGCAATTTCACTCTGTACATCATGAATAGGTGATTGAAAAATGTCTAGATCAGTAACATCCATCTCTAAAAACTTTGCAGTCATGGACTCTACAATCCTTGTGCTATGTGTAGGACAATAGAACTTGTATCCTTTAGAATGGGTTGGGTACCCAATAAAGTAACAACGAGTAGTTCTAGGGTCAGTCTTTTTCTCATATGGATTATATATTCTAACCTCAGCATGACAACCCCAAACATGAAAATGGTTCAAACTAGGTTTTCTACTAGTTCACAACTCAAAATGTATTTTAAGTA
>CATIWR010161070.1:0-15419 GCA_949677035.1 Omphalea diandra | reverse complement strand
TGAGTATTTTGATAAGTAGTGGTAAACTAGTGCTTTGTGTAAAAATCTTTTATAAAATAATTAAGAAAATTATTATTTTATTTTTATTTTGAATATAAAAATCTAAATAAATAATTTTTAAATAATATTATTTAAATTATTATATATTTTTTCATTTAATTTAGATAAATAATTAATTTTTTATTTCTTTTAAAATACTTTTTTGCATTATATATATTTTATTTTTAATTAATTATTTTATAGTTTTTCAATTAATTAATATAATACTATAATAATGGTATAGAGTTATTAGTCACTTATTTATTAATATTAATTTAACAAATAATAAATGTTTGTCATAATTATGACGAACTTGATAAATAATAAATACTCATCATATTAATTATTGAAAATATTTAATTTAATTGATATATATGTCTGATAAGTTGTCATTTCAAATGTTACACTCTCACTAAATTCATACAAAACTTATTTATACTTATAATTATTAAAATTTAAATAAATCATTTATTTCCTATAATTTTAAAGAAAATAAATAAATAAATAAATTTATACTTGACTATTTAAAATAAAATAAAATAAAATAATTTCACTTTATTAAAAATTATTTCCCAACTAATAAATATCATATTAAAAGATAATTAAATTACATTTATTATAAAATTCAAGTATTGATATACAAGTCAAACAATAGTATGTTTTTAAGAATATAATTACATTTATAAGAATTAATTTATTAAGAAATTACTTAAATAAAAAATATGTTAATGAATGAATGAATCAATTATATGAATCAAAGATTAATTAATGCAACATTATAAATCAATAAATAAATAAATCAATTTTTTATCATGTGACTTAAATAAAGTCAAACTCAAAGAAACTTTATCCCATTAATCGGTTAGCTTGTTTGTGCTTTATATATATATATATATATATATTAGATTGGATTAGATTGTGGAGAAAATGAATGGGTGAAGTGGAGTTTGGATTAAAAAAACAAAAGCAACTTTTCAAGTTTTTTTCCTGTCAATTTTCTATAACTTATGGGATTTTTTTTATATATTTTTGGTCATTTATCCTTTATATTTTCAAATATTTTTTAATAATTGGTCCGACTATAATAAACAAAACATTTGAAATATTTCTATCAGATACAAATCGTTTTTTTTTTTTTTTATCCATTTGACTTGGTTTCGAGCAGAACATTAATTATTATTCAAAATTTAAAGTCTGTATATGAAGAAATATCATAAAAGCATATTTAGTATATTAAAAAATAAAATAAAATAAAAAATAATTTTACTCTTATTCTAAAATATAAAAATTAAAAATCTCATTATTTTTAATTATATAAATAAATTAAATAAAAATATTAAAATTTAACAATTATCTTATTTTTTATTGCCATACGAGTTACATTTGATAGATTGCAACTTTCCTCCCTACCCACCGCTCCAAATTGTTGAAACTTACATGGGCTAGAAGATGCCGCTCCGATCTCTCTCGCGATGGCTAGCGCGAAATTACCGATTCGATGTAAAGGTAAACAAACATAGATTGATATGGTTTTATGAAAAATATACGTGCATGCTTAGTACACTAACAGATGACATTATGTGTTTCCGTACAAAAATATGCAGCAGCTGTTTGTCGTAAACCAGGAGAGCCTCTGGTGATAGAAGACATTATGGGTTATCTGCACTCTCTCTGTCAAAGTGACATCACTTTCTGGAAACTGAAGGTCGTTTTTTTCCAACACAGTCAGTCTCTTTCTTCTTGTGGTTATAGGAGACGTAAAATATGACCTTACTCTCTTTTATTTTGTTTTTTCAAACTTTTTTTTGGAGTTTCCTGCTGTTTTCCCTAGAATTATGGGCCACAAGGCTATAAGGTAGCCTATAAATTGATCTAAATGATGGTGTGAGTTTTAAACGGCAGAAAGAGCATGCTTTGTTGTACTTACCGAGTCAAGGCACAAACAGCTTGATCTTTTTAATAGGTGCTCAAGAAATTGTAAAAGAGAAAAAGAATATTATATTCGTTTTTAATTTTTGTGATTTTTTCGAATGCTTCAATTTAAGAATTTGCAATATGCTAAGAAAAAGGATTTCTGATATTTTGAACGCAGGCCCTACATTAAATTTTTATTTTCATGAAGACTATGAATTATGTGTTGCTTATTTTTCATTCTAATTTAGGCGTAGACACTTCAACCTTTTATGTTTGTTTACCTTATATGTGTTGTAACGATCGATTATATCCTTGTGCATTCTGTTATCCTGTTGGAGGGTTGTGGAGAGTGTAGGGGAGGAAGTAGATGAGGTGAAGGAGGGCGATACCGTTGTTCCCACTTTCATGTCAGATTGTGGAGATTGTGCAGATTGCAGATCAAAGAAGAGCAGCCTTTGTTCAAAACTGCCCTTTAAGGTGTCTCCTTGGATGCCAAGATATGAGACTAGTAGATTCGCAGACCTAAAGGGAGGGTCTTTATACCATTTCCTTTTCGTATCCAGTTTTAGTCAATATACTGTGGTAGACATTGCCCACCTCACAAAGATTGACCCTTCAATCCCTCCAAACAGAGCATGTCTCCTCAGTTGTGGAGTCTCAACCGGTATAGAAATACTATAAAAAAAAAAAAAATAGCCTCCAATTTTTTATGTGCAGTTTGGAAACTTAAATGGGTATCGTGCAAATTTAATATATTTTATTGAAAGCTTGAATGGGAGTTATTGACAAGGAGTATACTGAGGCGTTGACGTGATTTGATATTTTAGGTGTTGGTGCTGCATGGAGAACTGCAAATGTGGAGGCAGGATCAACTGTCGCCATATTTGGGCTGGGGTCAATTGGTTTAGCGGTATGATCTTAAAACGATCTTCTTTTGTGTTTCCTTTCTCTTCTGCGTCTTGCATTAAATTCGGGTAGCTGATATTTTGACTCACTTCAACATCCTATGCCGGGAAAATAACAAAAAATAAGGGAGATTTTTTTTTGTTATAAATAGTTTTAATTTTTTCAGTTTGATTATTTCAAAATTATTTACTTATTTATTAAATAATTTTTAATATTTCTCAATCTTCTATAATATTTCACTTTGTCGTTTTTTTAGTGAAATATAATCTTGATAATATCCAAGGACATAGGTAAAATTGGTCAAATCTCGCTAAATTCTGATGTTCTTATTTTTATCTTTATTTTTCAATAGCTATTTTGTAAGATATAGTTGTAGTGATATATTGTGCTGTTAAATTACTATTACCCTTATTCCACAACAATTAGTATTAATATCAAAGGTTACTCTTAGTATGCTCTGTGGTTGCAATTTAATATGATCTTCCATGTTAGAAAAGATTTTATTTGGGCTCGTTGTATTCCGTTTTTAAAGCTATTGGAGAATTTTACAATCGAAATAGAGAGCTTTTCAAAAATATCCACACCTATCACATCGACAATTTCATCATAGCCCATTTAAGCAAGAACTGTTGTAACAAATTCAAAATTGGAGATGAAAATCTTTGATAGCACAGGTCATTTCGATATATGGTAAAGTGAGATTCTAGACGCTCTTTTTCAGCAAGGTCTAGACATTGTCATTAAAGATGAGAAACCAAATGATGTTGAGGAGAAAAATTGAAAGACGATCAATCGATTGACATGTGGTACAATTCGATCATGCCTTTCTAGAAAAGCAGAGGTATGCATTCTCAAAAGAAACCTCTGTAAGAAATTTATGAAACGTACTGGAAGAAAAAATTTTGAAGAAAATCAGCCAAAATAAGTTTTACATGAAGAAGAGGTTGTTTTCGCTTCACTTATGTATCGGGTACCACAATGAATGATCACATTACTAGTTTTAATCAGCTAGTTACTGATATGGTGAATGTAGATGAGACATTTAAAGATAAAGATCTAGCTTTGATGTTGCTGGGATCACTTCCCGAGGAGTTTGAGTTTCTTGAAACTATTTTGCTTTACGGGAAGGTTGTTGTATCTCTTAAAGAAGTATGTACTGCCTTATACAGTTATGAACTAAGGAAGAAGGATAAAAAGGTCAGTTTCAGAGGAGATGCAGAAACATTAGTAATCAGAGGTCGTTTACAGAATTAAAGTATGAGAAAGAAGGGGAGATCCAAGTCAAGGCCCAAGTTGAGCAAATATGAGGATGCTTTTTATCGAGAAAAAGGGCACTGGAAAAAGTATTATCGAAAATTGAGAAATAAGGGTAAGCCCGATAAAGCAAAAGCTACAGCAGAATCAAGTGTTACTAAGATTGATGATGTATGTCAGATTACTCACTTGTTATATCATCAACTGGCTCTTATGATGTATGACTTCTAGATTCAGCGTGTAACTATCATATGTGTCCCAATAAGGAATGACTCTTTGATTTTAAGAACTTAAAAATGGTGGAGTTGTCTATACAACAAAAAACATCCCTTTGACAACATATGATATTGGTTCAATTCGCTTGAGAAATGCAAATGAATCAATTTTCACCTTAACAGATGTTTGTTATGTGTCAGAATCAAGCAAAAATCTCATCTCTGTCGGGATCTAGACTTAAAAGGGTTCGAGGTGAAAGTGAAAAATGGAGTGATGAAGATTATCTCTAGTGCACGTGTGATATTGAAGGGAATTCGAAAGAAAAACAATCTATACCACTATCTGGGTAGTACAGTTATAGAGACAACAACGATAATAACTTTTATAGATGATCGAGAGTCAGAAGCAACCAAGGTATAACATATGCACTTGGGGCATGCTGGAGAAAAATCTTTGAATTTGCTTGTTAAGCAAGGATTTTCGAAAGGAGTGCAAACTTGCAAATTAGACTTTTATGAGCATTGCATTAAAGGGAAACAGACAAAAATCAAATTTGGGACAATAATCCATAATATTGATATTTGGGGTCTCTTCAAAAACTAGTTCTTTAGGAGGAAAACACTATTATGTGATCTTTGTTGATGATTATTTCCGGAAAGTATGGGTGTACATAATAAAGATAAAGGATGAAGTGTTAGGAGTTTTCCTTAAATGAAAAAAAATGGTGAAAACTCACATAAACAAAAGGATCAAACGTCTCCAAATAGACAATGATGAAGAATATAGAGGCGCTCAATTTGAGAAAATTTGTGAAAATAAAGACATTGTCAAACATTTCACTGTTAGATCTACACCACAACAAAATGGTGTAGCAGAACACATGAATTGAGCATTACTGGTGAAAGTTAGATGTAAAGAATTTTGGGCTGAGGCTGTAACATATGCATGTCACGTCATCAATCGCTTACCATCTACTGCTATTAATGGAAAGACATCATTAAAGAAATAATTTGAAAAGCCTGCTACAGATTATGATTCATTACATGTATTTGGTTTCACTGCATATTACCATGTTAAGGAGTCAAAGTTGGATCTAAGAGCAAAAAAATATTATTTATGGGATCATCTGTGGTATAAAAGGTTATTGTCTATGGTGAAAAAAGATAAATAAAATAGTTTTTAGCAGGGATGTCACCTTTGATAAATCTACTATGTTAAAAAAGGTGGATGTTAAGCAGTTTGAAGATACTCACAAACAGGTGAAGTTTGAGAGAATAGTAATCCCAACAAATGAAGAAGGTGTTGAGAGTCATCTTATGGTAGAAGAAGATTCTCAAGAAAAAGGAGTTTAAGGACTTCCTCAGCAACTTGAACTAAGTACATCTAGAAGGTCAGAGAGGGTGCATAGAATGTCTAACCGCTTTGCTGATATAGTGACTTATAAAAAGTTGACAGGATTGCCTAGTCACTATGTTGATATAGTACCTTATGCATCTCCAGTTGTAGCTGATGATATTTCTACCACTTTTACTGAGGCAGTCCAAAGTTCAAAAGAAGAAAAATGGAAGATTGTCATATATGAAGAAATACAATCGCTTCATAAAAATCAGACTTGAGAATTTGCTAGTCTCCCAAAGGGAAAGAAAGCAATTGGATGCAAATGTGTCTTTGCAAAGAAAGAAAGATTTTCTAGCCAAGATGATGTTCACTACAAAGCAAGATTAGTAGCTAAAAGCTACGCTCAGACGAAAAAAATTGATTATATTAAGGTATTTTGTCCAATTGTGAAGCATTCCTCCATTAGAATTTTGTTGACTTTGGTAGCACAGTTGGATTTAGAACTATTTCAATTGGATATAAAAACTGCATTTTTACATGGAGACTTAGAAGAAGAAATCTACATGACTCAGCCAGAAGGGTTTAAGGTTGCTGGAAAAGAAAATTTGGTTTGTAAACTAGAGAAATTTTTATACGGTTGAAGCAATCTTCGAGGTAGTGGTACAAAAGATTTGACAAGTTTATGATAAAACAGAGGTGCAATAGGAGCAAATACGATCATTGTGTGTATTTGCACAAGCTACAAGATGGATCTTTCATATATCTTATTTTTTGTATTGATGATATGCTAATAGCTTCAAAGAGTTAGACAAAAAATTGAAAAATTGAAAACTCAGTTGAGAAAGGAGTTTGAAATGAAGGATTTAGGCAAAACAAAGAAGATTATTAGCATGGAGATTACCAGAGACAAAAAATTGAGGAGGTTTTGTTTGACTCAGAAACAATATTTGAGAAAGTTACTATAATGTTTTGGCATGTATGAAAATACACAACCTGTTAGTACTCTACTTGCTCCTCAATTTAAGCTAAATGTCTCTATGTCACTGAAGAATGATGCAGAACAAGAGTACATGTCAAAAGTATAGTATACAAGTGTTGTTGGTAGTTTGATGTATGTTATGGTTTGTACAAGGCCCGACATTCCACAAGCAGTTGGGGTTGTGAGCAGGTATATGCACGATCCGGGAAAGGACCATTTAAGCTGTGAAATGGATTCTACGGTACATTAAAATTACCATAGATTTTGAATTGATATTTGAACAAGAAAGCAGTGAGTGTGTAGTTGGATATTGTGATTCAGATTATGCTGGTGATTTGGATAAACATTGATTAACTACTGGTTATGTATTCACTCTTGCAAATGCACCAATTAGCTGAAAGTCTACTTTATAGTCAACAGTTGCTCTGTTTAGTACATAAGCAGAGTACATGACAATCACAGAAGCTGTAAAGGAATCAATTTGACTTTAAGGGTTGCTTAGCGAACTGAAAATGGAGCAGAAGTACGTCAAAATACATTGTGATAGTCAGAGTGTTATCTAGTTAGTAAAAAATCAAGTTTATCGTGCAAGGACGAAACATATCAATGTTCGATATCACTTTGTGAGAGAGATTATAGAAGAAGGTGAAGTTAGAATCTAGAAAATTCATACCACTGAGAATCCTGCTGACATGATGACAAAAATTGTCACTACAGTCAAATTTCAACTTTGTTTGAACTTGATCAATATTGTTAAAGTTTGATATTGAATTTGGAGATACTATCAAAAGCTATTTGAGGAGATATTAAAGATGTTGAAATTCGCTAAAGTGAAAATTTGTTGACTATGTTGGCTCTCTTCAATATCCCACATCGAGAAAATAACAAAGGGAAAGAAAGATTTTTTATTACAAATAGAGTCTTAATTCCTTCAATTTGATTGTTCCAAAATTATCTACTCATCTCGTAAGCAATTTTTAATATTTCTTTATCTTCTATAATATTTGACTTTGTAGTTTTTTTTTTAGTGAAATATAATTTTGATAATGTCTGAAGACGTAAGTATAATTGACCGAATTTTGTTAAATTTTAGTGTTCTCATTTTTATGTTAAATTACTATTACCCTTATTCCACAACCTGATACAAGGTTAATGGGTTAATGGCTCTACTGATTGTTCCGTAGGTTGCAGAGGGTGCAAGAATATGTGGTGCTACTAGAATTATAGGAGTTGATATGAATCCACACAAGTTTGAAATTGGAGAGCATTTATATGGGATGAGTTTAGCGACTCCAATATTAGACACATAAAATTGGTGGAATCAGCTTCTTTAATGAGTTTTAGTTACATGCTTCGCTGCGATTTATATCATGCCAACTATGTATAATTGCTTGTATGTGCGGAACTGCAGATAACCATGAGACAAATGGAACACTTGCCTATAGCCTAATATGAATAGCAAACAACTTCCCATCTTGCACTAATGTCAGTGTGGATTATATGGTCAATGATTGATGCCCTGTCTCTCTCTGCTTTGTTTTCTTTTCTACATAGGGAAAAAGTTTGGGGTCACAGATTTTGTCAAAGCTGGAGATTCTGGGGGAAAATCCATGTGCCAGGTATTCCTCTCAATCTGTTATCTTATTATATGCTCTCTGTTCATGATCTTTAGCTGGAATACTAGTAGTATAATTGATGTGCGTTTGGTGGCTTTGTGTATCCCCAATGAAATGGATTCTCACTCGTCATCTCATAGCTTTTACTTGACATAAAATCTATGGTTGGCGGAGCATTCCTTTGAAAAAAATTATTTTAATGGGTTGGGTTGGATATTTCTGGAGCATGAAAATGCAATCTGCGTTCTTTTTCTTTTCCCCACTAATTTAGTTACTTGGTGAGACTTAATGGCTGAACATCAAACTTTTTGAAGAAGAGCGAATCCTTTAACGCCCTCCCTTTTCCATTTCTTTTATGTGAGGGATGCCGTAGGGGGGTGGGGAGAGTGCGGGGAAGGGTTTGTAGGCAAGAAGTTCTACAGAGCATTGTTTTAAAGCTTCTGCTTCATTGCTGGTGGATTGTTCACGCTTCCCCTTCCTCACCCTTTTCATGAACAGGCAATAAAAGAGATGACTGGTGGATGCGCAGACTACTGCTTCGAATGTGTTGGCTTGGCGTCTTTGGTGCATGAAGCACATTCTTGCTGTCGAAAGGTCACTTGCTGCCAAAACCTTATTTCCTTTGTTCTTTCTATGTTGCTACGGTATACTGTCTTACGGAATTTTCTTTGTTTTATGTTCTATGTGGTGATTATCTTATTCTACGCAAAAACTTTTTCTCTCCATAACTCAGGGTTGGGGAAAGACAATCGTCGTAGGAGTGGACAAACCAGGGTCACAATTGAGCCTTAGCTCTTTTGATGTCCTTCATTGTGGGAAAATCCTCACAGGATCCTTATTTGGAGGTCTCAAAGCTAAATCTGATATTCAGTTTCTCCTAAAACTTTATATGGACAAGGTAATATGAGCAATTACTGCTAGTTTTAGGCTCTTTGGATAATGTTTAAGTTGATAGGGTCTACAATAACATTTGAGTTGCTATCATTGCCAAGTTGTTTCATGTTTGTGCCAATCTAACCTAGGTAGCTTTTTGAGGTTGTGCTTACATGTGCCTTTTCTTCAGGAGCTGCAGTTGGATGAATTTGTCACGGACGAAATAACTTTTGAAGACATAAATAAAGCCTTTGATTTGTTTACCAAAGGAAAGTGTCTCCGGTGCGTCATTTGGACGCACAAATGAGTAAGCCATCTTGTATCATTACTGCTAACCCTCATTTGAGCATTTATCATATTATGGGCATGCTATTCAAATAATCAAGGAAACTTCCTTTCTACATTTTTGCAACCACATCTTTTATACGAGGAAACTTTATATTATTTAAATAAACAAAGATATGCACTGGATACTAATTGCATCTAAGACACTGTAAATGCGCTAGATGCACCAGTAAAATATTCAACAGGTGAGTGATATGTTTTTTTAAACGACCCAAAGTGCCTTAGCCGGTAAACTCCAGGGCTGGCTTCCTTTGGCACCTCCCACTCAAGGGTTGCCAAGCTAGACAAGGTAGCGTTATCCAATTTCCACTTGAAATACAAGCTGAAATCATCATCATCATAAAGTGGAATCCACCTCTCCCCTTGAAGCATCTCTACCACTGCAAATGTGCCTTCTGTTAATAGGTCAAACCTCGGGTTACCGCTCCAAAATGTGGCACTTGGTCTATCTCCCTTTTTAAATGAGCCATTTTTCGGTTGTGCGACATCTTGTTTCGTATCACCAAATTTTACACCCTTAGGAGGTGAGTCTATCCAGGGGTCAAGTAAGAGTTTAAGTTGTTTGGAGGAAAGATCTGGTGGTAACAAGTCTGTTTTAGGAAGCTGTTCTCCCTTAGCCATTGCTTCTGCTAGTCTGTTGAATTCTTGGATATAGGCTGACAGTGTATGAGGACCGTAAAGCGTTGAAGCTGCCTGCAAGTTTCATTATCTATTAGCCAAACCAAAGCTTAGATGATGATATGCCAAGTATGTATTAAGGTTTTCTATCGTCACTGGTCACTTTCTGGAATCTAGAGGTTCATGTTTTACCCATGAAATCAATCCAGCAAATTACAACGCACTCTCATTCCTAAAGTTATATAACATCTGTTCCCATTGTGTTTTAACTTCTCGTATAAAAAATACCTCATATCTTTGTTGCCCATATTCTTCGATTGTTGCAACGTATTGCGAGTAGGTGTTTGTGAGACCTGCTATTACAATGTGAGTCTCATTATCGAATTGTCCTCCTCCATAACGAATCAATGTCTCCTTAACTGCTTTCCTTAGTCGCCGGCCAGCCATTGTTGTGAACTCTGCTGATGACAAAAGCCTCAAATAACTTGTTTGTAAACTGGTTTTTAGCTTATTACGTACGAGTAAAGAAGGGAGTAATCAACTAAAGAAGGTAACTTTCTGTTAGGGGGTATGCATTCATCTCATATCACTAATTTGGGTTAGCTATTTTATATATCCACAGCAGGTAACTGGAAGAAAACAGACCTCCTGGTACAGATAGTATTATCAATTTTCCCACCCTCAGTATTTGAATTGGAAGAACCGCTGGCTGCATTCATTCAAGGAACAACACGGGTTAAAAAGCTACAATCATGCCGGTAACTTATAATGGCCAGCAGTGCTAAATGCATGTGGTGTTTTAAGCCTTGGAAATGTTCACCAGTGTATTGCTTAAGCACAATTTTAATGTACCGACCATAGATTAAAAGAAAATTGTTTGCCTTGCCAATTTAGCATGAAGAGAATGATGCTCACAAAATTAGATGCCACTTATGTTTGGCCCCCCCAAATTTGCCTTCTCGAGTAAAAACAATTAGAATATAATCACATCATTTTGATTTATGATTTAACTGGGCCGTCTTACCGCCCATTCATAAGGTTCAAACATTTCTCCTGTAGAAAGTAAAACATTCTTGGGTTTCTGGCAGTCTTCCTGATATTGGCTTGGTTTTTTCAAGAGGTCCCTCACTTTCTTCCAAAGCTCGTTGATCTGTGAGCATGATACACTTCAGTTCTCAAGCAAACAAAACCATAATAAAGAAGTGGCTGTGGATAGACGAGCCAGGCCTGAAAGTGAGCCCAAAAGGAAAGATAAAATGGGCAAGTGTAAGAAGGTGCTGACCTCTGTGTCACCTTGTTCAAACCCAAACATGCCTGGTCCATCTGTGGTACCCGCCGCAAAACCTGGGCCAAGAGCTGCAGGACAAGTCCTGGCTTTGCCTTTCCCATCTAAATCCACCTCAAGATCCGTAAAGTTTAGGTATACATGTCGATAATCAATCCTACCACTCAGTTCCTCAGCGGCAGACATGAACAGATCAACGGCCTTATTGAATTGCCTCTCTCCTATGATCTTTGTGCTCAATATTTCATCTGGGTATCTGTTAAACAAAATCAGAAGCCCCATATAGTTAGTTAAACCCAGATCCCATTTAGGGAGAATACTATAAGGTCAGTTTAGTGAAAGTTTCATTACCCTGGTCCGCGGCCCAAGCAGAGGCGGACATCGCCATGGCATGAAGAGTGGTTGAAGTCGCATGGTTTTCCCGTATCAGTGCAAAATGCTCCAAGTACATTGGGGGTCACATCTCCAACATTTGATTGGCAGAATGCTCCTACAAATAACGACCCATTGTTCTTCCTCACCTTGAAAGCTTGGCTGGTTGTTTTACCACATGGCTGTCCACCAGTGGCCTTGATTTTCTGTGCTTTTTTGTTCAATTTACCGATATCTACCTCCACGAGAAATGGGGATTATTAATAACTAAGCCTATCACCTAATTAATTATTTATAATGCTACTTAATTACCTGATATAGTGGAGAATTTGGTGGCTGTTGTTGAGTTGGGTTTGGTGGTAGAAGTGAACCAATCCTCAAAGAATCTAGCAGCAGCACCCTTGTTGTCTCCACTGACGAGCTTATTGTCTCTGCTCATAGAGGTTCCATGTGTAGCATACCAGCTGAATGCTCCTATACTTTTTCCACTTGCTTTATCTACAAACTTCAAAAGACCCATTTCTTTATCAACATTTGCTGGGTATCGCTCTCTCTCCTCTTCTGGATTCAATACATATGCACTTGGACTTCTGTTTATTCCTGCATTCTCCACGTCCCCTACAAAATAAACCAAGACGTGCTATAGAGTCATGTCCGCAGGTGAAAGTAATGGCCATGCGTTACATTTTATTATTGTAGAAAAATGTAGTTGGTTGCATTTTGTCCTATGAGAAAATTTAGAATTATAAACCTTTGTTGATGAAAATTGAACCCGGCTTCAGGTTTTGGTGAGCCTGAACTATGCTTTGCTCAACAGCATTTACAATGGCATCAAATGATTGCTGGACGAAGCCTAGAGAAGTAACGCTGTAAAGTAAATACTGCAGGTATCCTCCTGGACCAGCATGAGTATGAATGCCACTAATTGCTAGATTTTCTTCGGTATACAAGTTTCCAAACCTTCAAATTACCCAAAAAAAGAAAGGCCATAATTCATAATCAGAAAGTTCTATATTGATGCATTAATTAGATTTTTTTCTTGGCTAGCTAGATAGCTAGTTGGACTTATTCTACCCACCTTGATCTCAGTCTCTCAAGCACTCTGATAATGACAAGCTGCGAAGCCATGCCGGCATCAAGATTGACGAAAGCAAACCTTGAACCACCTTGTTCGCTTTCGGCAACTATAAAAGTCCTAGCCCTTAGCCGGAAATGGACACCCGCTGCATTCTGCTCCATGTTAGCATAGCCCATCATGTTAACCTGAGCAGCAGGACCAGTCATGTCATAGCTTCCAACACCAATTAAGTACTCCCCATTACCTGTTCCTATAAGCGCAAAAGAAGTTGCTAAAGCAATTAGCCGTAATAGAAAATGTGGATCTTGATGTCCCCTATTACTAATCAGCATCCTTTCTATCTACTTAGGGATACTAATGCTGATTACATCAATAACTATGTTTTTTTATATATAGAGTTCGTTTCTTAGTATTCAGTGACGGGATTCTATGCTAGTCACCTTTCAAAAGCAGCAGCTCAAGGGGCTTGAGTTGGCACAAGGCATCTCTTCTTGGGTTTCTCGGTATGAGGAGATTGTCAAGGTGTGCCTTTGTCTATTATCATTTGTATTTGTGTAGCTTCAACGGCCCAAGGGTAAGTGCTCGAGGAAGCAAGGCAGTGCGGGTGTGGGCTTAATTAGTCACTCTGGGCTAGTTACATAGTTGTGCAATCTAGTGTGCTACTTATACATGGGAAAAAAAAAATATTAATTAGAAAATTCTCTATAATTAATTGGGTTAATAAGATTACATGTATGTATAATATTTATTTATTTATCATATTAGATGACTTCGAAATATATTAAATTTCTTTTAATAATATTGGGTTATCTAAAGTAACATATCATTCTATGTTAGAATTATATAGTCATACATCTAAAATTGCTAACCTTATAGTTTCATTTAGAATTTGCCCAACTATATCGATGGTTTTAAACATTTACTAAATGCATCCTATACATGTAAACTAATGCACTTTAACCAGTTCTAAAGTAACCAAAACCAATTAAGGAAGTTTTTGTTGAATTCTAAAAAGAAAATCATTTCTCTATCAAGTGAAATCTAAAGTCCACAAATGTGAAGTCTTGATTTTTCTACTCAAGCAGGCTTTTTTATTTGCACCTTTGGAGGTAATTAGATGTGACCACCCTGCTCGCTCTTTTGTCATAAAGCGCAACAACAGTTCTGCCTAAAGAAACCGAAAGAAAAAGGAACAATGACGGAACACCATATACTGCAACAATTAATCTCCTGGATTGGACGTCTTCAAAGTTCAAACCATTGGGGCTAGGCTTATTTAAAGTTGCAAGGAACATCACTACCATACCAGTTACCGCTCTTGAGAAAATAAAAATTACGGTTTCCAAACTCACACATTAATATTAGAAATGTCAAGAAAGCCCTAAGATAATATCATTCAGCATAAGAAACTGGTAAACTAAATGAATGAATCTTCCATATATGTGATATTCAAATTACTTTTAAATTAAAAATATATATACTTAAGATCCAATCACACTTAATTAGAAAAAAAAAAAATTCTTATATCTTAATTCGACATTGCTAAGGGACCTCATGTTGAATTATGGTGGCTCATTTGATATCCCACGTCGGGGAAATAACAAAGTGAAGAGAATTCTTTTTGTTATAAATAGAGTCATATCCCACATCGGAAATAGACTAAAAGGGTGAGAGGTTGTTTTGTTATAAATAGAGTCTTAATTCCTTTAGTTTAATAATCCCAAAAAATTGTCTACTCATCTCTTAGGCAATTTTCAATATTTCTCTCTCTTTTGTAATATTTCACTTTGTAGTTCTTTTTTTAGTGAAATATAATTTTGATAGTGTCCGAGAACGTAGGCATAATTGGCCGAACCTCGTTAAATTCTGGTGTTCTTATTTTGTCTTTATTTTCAATAGCTATTTTGTAGGATATAGTTGTAGTGATATATTGTGCTGTTAAATTACTATTATGGTGATTCTGTCTAAAGAGATTGGGTTTTAAGTGGGATCACTTGTGACCCGTCCAATCTTTCTTGGGAATCAACTATAGTGTGGTTTTTCAATACAATCTTTCACTTTCTATTCACCTATAAATTGATTAGGTGAATTTGGTGGATGAAATATTACCCTTATTCCACAACACAGTCGACGTGCTTTCAATATTAAAATTGTTTTTGTGATTGAGCATGTTGATGATGTGGTTGTTTGTTGAGGAGAAGGAAAAGAGAGGGGAGGAATTGAATTTGATTTTTTTTTACTTATTATATTTGGTTAAATTATGTAATGCACAATATTTTTTTTTTATTAATTCTTGCTTTGTCTTATTAGTTTAAAGTCAGTATACCCAGGTCCTTCCTTTGGATGGGAAAGGGGTTTGTTTGGGGAGGGTTTGACAACTGTTTACGTGGGTCCTATTTGTTTGTCTATTTTTGAAATGGTGTCAAAAGTGTTATGATTGTTGCATCGTTATATGGGAAGAATGTCCACATATTTTGATGCTATGGTGTGATGGGTTGCTTATATACATAATTAACATGATTAGGGATCATTTGTAATGTGTAACGCTATCCCTATGGATTTGAGTTCCTTTTCTATTTCTATCAG
>CATIWR010161006.1:0-14410 GCA_949677035.1 Omphalea diandra | reverse complement strand
ATCATCATGAATTGATTTGGTGTATTGAAATAGGTCCTCGAGCCATTGAGGATAATAGTGGGAACAAGCCAGGACCATCCACGACTAAATAAGCGTGAAGGAGGAAGTAAGTAAATAGCTAATGGTACTATATGTGTGATGGGTTAAATGTCATATACTTCAATGGAATAAATTGTTGTTTAATGCGATGAGATTGTAGTATACATCGATGAAAGATTGTTATATTCTTAATTTATTTATTTTCATGAGATGTTGATAATTTATGACTGGGAAATGGGAGTGTGTGGTGATATGAGTTTCCAAAGTTACGGGTGTTATATTTAGTTCTTATATTGTTGAAATTTTGTTGGATTTATAGTTGAGTGGTTGAAAAGCTAATACTTGATGTTGTTGGCAAGTAAAACTATTTCATAGCCTGTGTGGCAATAAAATGTGATAGCCTGTGTGGCGATAATATTTGACAGCCTGTGTGGCGATAACATGTAATAGCCTGTGTGGCAATGATATAATAGCCTGTGTGGTAAGATCATTTGATAGCCTGTGTGGCAATGATATAATAGCCTGTGTGGTAAGAATATTGGATAGCCTATGTGGCAATACTATAATAGCCTGTTTGGCAGGAACTTTTGATAGCCTGTGTGGCAATGAGATCTATAGTCTGTGTGGCAATAATATTTCTAGCCGATGTGGCAACTAAAAAAAAAATTGAAAGCCTTTGTGGCAGTAATATCTATAACCTATGTGGCAGAAAATTTTGACAGCATGTGTGGTAATAACCTTTGACAGCCTATGTGGTATTTAAGAGTAAAGACTGTTTATTTTGTATATAGATATGATGATAAGTTATAAATAATAAAATGTTTGATATGTTATTTGAGATTGAAGTATCGTTATGCATTTACTTACTGAGTATGGAAACTCACTCTTTTGCATGAAATTTTATTTCAGGAAGAGTAGACTAAAGACTGTGTCCAGTTATATTTTAAGGTTGCTGTCTAGCAGTCTAAAAAGAGGTTGGGCCAGTATGCAGTATATCAGTATTCCAGCTGGTTTAGTCATGTATACTTTATTGTAAATAGTGACTATGTTGTGAACAAGAGACATTGTGTGAAAAATAAATATGATAAATAAATGATAATTGAATAAAATTTTTTTTTAACAATAAGGGATAGACTTAGAGTAGTTAATGACGATTTAATGGGGTGTGACAAATTCTCCATTATTTTTAAAACAGAAGGTACAGTAAAAGAAAAATGAGAACACAATATTTATAAAATTTCAATAATTTATCTACATATTTTCTCCAAGTTTCCCATCTAACTTTTTTACTATCTTTTCAAAAATCAAATATAATCTTTCATTTTACAGATTTAAGGAAAGCCTACCACTTCCATTTAATAAGAGCTTGAGACAATAAACTCACCCAGGTGACTTTGAGGGTTAATCACCAATTCAAAATACTCTTACAAAGGATAACTTTTAGAAGCATTAACGCTCAAGAAAAGCCTATACTCACAGACTCAAAAATTTGTTACAAAACACACAGAAACTTATTCTACTCAAAAATATAAATAAGCACTTAATCCTTGATACAAAATCTCTAAATAAATATTATGGCTTCTTAGCCTCAGCAAAGATATATGAAGTCTTTTTATATAGGAAGAGCCAACAATAATTATTTGTATTTTTAAATAGCTCCAAAACACTTTTTTGAAAAATTAGCTATATTATTCCTCTTTAGTGACCATTGGAGATTCATCAACAAAATTGAAGCTCAAATGTTCTGTCATACTTTTAACTAGCTGTTGGAATATTCAATAATCTTGTATGTCAACTGGCATTAGAGATTTTCAATAGGCGCTGAATTTACTTGAGGAAAGACAATGGCCATAATCAATTCTATGAGGAATTTTCAACAGGTTACTTTTCATATTTAATGGTTGTTCAACAATTCAATGGTTATTGCTCCCATTATTAATAATCACAAAATTGAATGGCTAAATTGTTGATAATCATATAATTAAATGGGTATCTCCTGAAGATTTTTTCAATAGATTATTTTAGAATTCAATAATCGTCGAAGTGTGTAATGGGCACAGGGCACATGATCTTTCATCCAAAATTATTTTTTCAAGTTTCAAACTTCCACGTTGATATCTAACCATTCTTGTTTTTCATTTTAAGGCTTATTTAGTTATTCTCGTCTTTTTCTTCTTTGTCTTCATCTCTTTAATTTACATCTATTTTAAAAGCATCAAATCTTCAAAAGACTTTGTCCAACCTAATGGCTCTTTATTGATTTTCAATTGATGAGTATACTCAAGACATTATTCTTAAGATTCTTAAACTTGTTCTTCTTCTTCAAAATCTCAAAATCTTAGAGTCAACAATTTTCAATGCCTTACCAACTTTGAAGCCTCTAACAAAATAAATTCTAACTAATGCATATATTTAGAATAGATTAGAACTTCTAGATTTTGTTATCATTCAAAATATCTTTCAATATGAATGAAGGCATTACTTTATCAAATCTTCCACTTTCAGACGAAGAAAAAACCATGCTTTAATAGAAAAAAACTTCATGAGATGGTGATAAATACTCAATCTCTCAAATGTGCATAAATAAAACTTCTCCCCCTTTTTAGAATCATTATAAAAAGGTTTCAAAATAACCTGTTAAGCTTAAAAGATCATACCAAACACTTTTCAACATATTAAAGCAATCTCCCTTCTATTGAAAATCTTTTCTTAAAAAATATCTTTTCCTTTATGAAATTTATTTTATATAAAATCCCCACACTTGAAAATAAATAATTTTATCTTCTCTTTATTTCAAAGAGTTTAAACTATCTCTCTCTCTCTCTCTCTCTCTCTCTCTCTCTCTCTTTATATATATATATATATATATATATATATATATATATATATATATATAATCTCTTAAATTTAGGTCTAGTATAATTGAAAAATCAACCCAAATCTAACAAAACTTTAGAGTCATAAGCAAAAACATGGGATATACATTAATTGAAAAAAATATAATTTTTGGAGAACAAAAGTGAATTATTTTAGAAATATTAAACAACATGCAATTACAAGTTGCATATGCAACTCTAGATTATAATCAAATACTAATATGCCATTCGAGAAAATAGAATATATAATATATGACTTTTATCTAGAATTTTAAATATTATTGATAAAAAAGAAAAATATATGCTTTTAGAAAATGGTAAACTGCTGTCTTTAACTTGATATAAAAGAATTTTATTTTTTGTTTTCCTTTTTACATGGCACATGAATATTTCAAATGTAATTTCATCTAACATTTAAATTATAAAATTATTAATAATGTTAACATGTAAAATTTCTAAAAATTATAGAATTGACAAAAAAAATTATAAGACCCTGCTTGGAAACTCAGATTTTGAAAGAATTCAATAGAAAAAATTATATTTTAATGATTCTCTTATTTGGAAAGTTTATATTTAAAAGAATTAAGTCCTATCATTTTAAAAAAATGATTTAATGAGAAGTCAACTTGAGTCAAAGATTATAAGATTATGAGAGAATTCATTCCAATAAAAAAATTTAAATAAAATTACTTTATTAATTTTATAACTTAAATTAACAATATATTTATTTTAAATAAATAAGACAAGTAAGGAAATAAAATGATTTCAACTCAGTGTAGATTTATTCCAAACAATAGAATTTTATCAATTTAAAATTTATTCCAAATAGTAGAATTTTATCACTAAATAAAATTCTCTTACTAATAGATTTTTTTTTTCTTTTTTATATGATTTGTTTCAAACAGGAACTAACTAAGATATATAATACATAGATAATATATCTTATATGTTAGATTTAAATTAATCAATTTTCATTCCAATTTTATCATTATAATCTTCCTTCCTCATTACTTCCAAACAAAGGAAACAGGTTTATATCATGGGGTTTAGCGTGTTAATAAAATAAGCTTCTGGTCTTATTGTCTTAGATTTGAATTCATTAGATAACTGCGAAAATATAAATTTTTTATGAACTTATTAGACTCAGTGTACGTAAACATAATTAAATCTATCCAATAAAAAAATATTAGATAAAGTTTAAAAATTTTTATTGCACTATAATAATAATAATAATAATAATAATAAACTTCATTTTTCCTAACCTGCATTTTTGTCTCAAGAATGTTGTACTTATTATCAATTGATAGTACGATCTTTCTCTGAATGGATGATATGTTATTATATTACAAGATCCTTATATAAAATTTTTAAATTATTTATATATTTTATCAATTATTTAAAATTACAAAAAAAAAAAAAAAAAAGGCAAGAAGTTACAAGGAAGATTCCTCCTTACAAAGCAACCATTGAAATGCCCTCTCAAAAAACGACTCTGCCTCCACTCATCCTGTTGAATGATGAATTTAGGTAAAAATTTACCTATGTTAAACTTTCATTTGTTTTTTTAAGAAATATTTTCTGTACTTTTCTTTTTTTAGTGTATTCGGATTAATTGATTCAATAGAAAATATTTTCTTAATAAAAGGAAACACTAAAATAATTTCTCATTATGAAAATAAAAAGTCATTTTTCAAAATTTGACAAATTTATATAAATAAAAAATAAATCATATTAACGTATGTATTTATTATTACTGTTAATTTTTTTTATTACCGATATCTATCATCAGTCATTATTAGTTGATGATAATCACCGATAATAGGTAAGACTCACAAAAAATTTTTATTTTTAATATATTTTTTCTTATATTAAATAATAAAATAATATTAATATAAAATATTTATAGTCTAGAAGACATATTATTCAGAAAATATTTTCCTTAAAAAACTTTATCTTCAGAAAATATTTTTCTCAAATAAATTATTTTTCTGAAATAAATGGAGTCTAAATATAGAAAATTGTTTATACATTCAATATAGAAGTAAATAATAATTCAAATAATCACCATAATTGTCAATAAAATTACTACAACACTTTTTATATATTTTTAAAGTGTAAACATACTAACACCTTAATTACCTTATTTATTAAATATAAATAGCTAATATAAGCAAATTAAGCAACATAAATAAGGAATATATACAACTTAACTAGGAAAGTGAATAATCAAAAGCCTACGATGACTTTATGAATAAAATATCCAGTGTTTTTTGAGTTAATTAGGCTCTCGTCAAGTTTGAATTTCTAACTTCATAATATAATGACCAGTGTTTTAGAATCGGATTAAATCAATTGATCTAATCCGTAAACCAAAAATAGTCAATAATCAAATTCTATTAGGAGTTAAAAAATTAAAAAAAATTAGACCACATCAGTCCAAACTTAAAATTACATCATTTTATAAAAAACAAAAAAAAAAAAAAAAAAAAATTTTTTTGAGGAATTTTGTCATATTATATAATTTTTTTTATTGTTACAATATTTTTAAGTATTTTTTATATATTTTTCGTCATGATTGTTACAATATTTTAAACTATTTTTTATATATTTTCTTCATTTTATTAAAAATAACATCTTTAATATCAAACTGATTAAATTGATCAAATTGTTAAACTCGAAAAGCTGACTAACTAACCATTTCAATATAACTAATCTAGATTGATACAGACTACTGCAGGTCACTATTTAGTGGGGGCGTTGGTCAATTTTTCGTAATTTAATTAGGTATAGCATCACTCCAAGCCAAGCACAAATCTACACAGAAAATGATAGAAGACTACATTAGCAATGAGGTTATGATTTTCCAGGCTGCTCTTACCACTGTTCAATGCCTATTCTTCTGCCTTTAAAATCTTGAGCAACAAGTAAGCTTCTGGTTAAGGTACTGAAGTCTTATAGCGTTATTGAGATAGCGAATTTGATTTTTAGTTGGAGGTAGATTAACCAAAAAAGAAAGGGGGAAATTTCATTGCAAACTAAAATAATCATTTCTCTGAAACTGTCCATAACAAATTCTTGGATTTCTTGCTTCTGAACTGGTCTCTTTTTCACATACAAGATTCCTTGATCATATCCTTGTAGTGGGAGTTTGATTCTTGTTTCACGCAAGATTTCTTGTCTTATCCTCTTCACTAGATTTTTATAACCATATCAGTCTTGTATTTTGCTAAGCAATGATAGTTTAGGATGGGTTTGGTTCTTTTTATTTTTTTAAATCAAATTCAATATAGAATTTCTTCATTTAATGTTCATTTTCTGTACTTGATTTAGTTTTCATATTTGTATAGTTTATTTTCTATATTCAAAGAAATCCATGTTGGACCATCCAAATAGACTTCTAATAGTACCAGTGAGTCTTATAAACTGAGATTTGCTGAATTTCTAAATACATAATATTGTCATTATTTTATTCACTTTATATATTATTTTAATTCATATTTAATATTATTAAAAAAAAAGTCAAGCATGGACTCAGGCTATACCAATCTTTTTTTTTTTTTTTAATTATTACCAAATGGAGCTACCAAGTTCCAATGTATTCCATAGGCCAGTTTAGGCTGCAGGCATAATAGTTCATCACAGCATACATTCTCAAATTACAAAATTCACTTCTGGCACTGAAACAATTGTGGAACAAATAAAGGATTTGTGTGATATGAGGACATGTGAATGTTTGACAACATTGGTAAACTTTATCCCAAATCTAAAACAACATTTACATTGCTCAGTTCTTGAGTAAATTGAGCTTGCTTGAACTTAACATAGACTGATATTTCTATGATAACTAAGCTGAAGAAAAATCATGAGTCTGGTAACAATATTTATATATATACTTGATGATTGAATGTAGTGTAGACCTTGTTTTTAGAATGCAAGTGTGTATATGATAGGCCAAGTGTTATACAGATAAAGAATTGAGAAGGGAGTAGTATCAGTTGGTAATGTTCACTCCATGAGGAGGAAGTGGGTGTGACAGTCACCTTGCCAACAGTGTCTGCAAAAGCAGAACCAGCAACACCTTCTCCAACATTGATTATATCAGTAGTCAATAATTGCTTCATCTGATGAATGGCATATTCCATTTTCAGAGCTATTCAATGTTTCATCTTTCATAGTCTCCCTTCAAGCTTTAGTTTTCATCTTTCAGTAGTGAAAATCATAGTACAGTGCCCAATGTCCTAAAAAATTCTCAGCTCACCTTCAAAGATTGAAAAGTTTTTATACTACATAAATAATGTATAAGATTTCAATGATTGTGGGCTTTGTTTACATGGGAAAATTTTGTTTCCATATCAAAGAATTCCAGTTAGATACATAACATCGAAATTTTATGCTCAAAATCCTCGGCTCATCTTCAGTTAAAAGATGCTTTTTGCATCTAAGTTTCTTTGATTTTATTTCTGTAAATTTCTTGTTTTCAGAACTTTGGAGATCTGCAATATGAAGTCACCATTTGTAGGGAAGCTTTAGTTTTATTCTTTAGTCATTGACATATACAACAGTAAAAATCATAGTTTAGCATCCTACTTTTAGATGAATCTCCATCCTCCTTCAAGAAAATAACTATAACAGAGTCTTTATTAGCAGTAGGTCCATGGGATTCTATTTCAAAATTATGTTTTCCAGGACAATCATCAGTTCCTGCAGATGACTTATCAGTAGTAGCCCCCGCCTTTTCACCAAAACATTTATTTCTCATCAACTTCAACAACGAATCCTTGAGGAAAGCTATAGGTAGATAACTAAAAGAGAAGTTGCCAGAAATGTTACCGCAAATGGGTGATTATAATCTGTGTAAACACGCTGTTTTGAACAATTAATCACGATTAGTCAGGTAGTGCGCAAACCAAAATGTCCATATAAAACTGTAGAGGAACTCGATGTTAAGAGCTCATGCACATAAGAAGTTTCCATAGGAGACGAGGATAGAACTCTTAATAGCAAAACCAACAAAGAAAAACGAATTACTGAGTATAGGTTGTGAACATTTGAGCTTCAATGAAGAAAACCAATATGTTGAATGTTGAACATACATAGGTTGATTTTCGATTTTTTTTTTAAAGGTAAATTTGAAATTATTCTCATTATTTAGGTTATATATGGCACATTAGATTAAGTTTTTAAGATGATTAAGTCTATATTCAGTGAATCCAATATATGTTATTGAGATCCTCAAAAAAAAAAAAAAAAAAAAATGTTATTGAGTTCTTAAGCCATGTTAACTAGACTAGATCACTAGGTGAGTGCTGAAATTTGATTGCAAAATAATACTGAAACTCAATTAATATTTTCTAGATGAAGGTTTTTTTAATGTAATTAACAAATACATTTATTAAATTATCATCTATAGTTTTTTTTTTTTTTGGGTCACTAAGCATTAAGTACCAGAAAAAAAAAAGGATAACAATCATTACATAATTTTTTTTCTCATCTGTGACAATTAAAAAAAAAAAACTAGGATATTTTACCACCAAGGATATGGCAGTAATATAATAGCCATACGTATAAATTTTAGTTCATCCAAAAATAGGTACATGAGCTACAATTTCTTCCATTATATATTGGTATTCCGTCTTCAAAGATTGAAACAATTTTGATACTAAAGAAATACTATATAAGATTTCAAGCTCAAAGAATTACAGATAGATATATGACATGAAATTTACATTGTCACTTATCCTCAAAATCCTCAGCTCATCTTCAAGTAAAAGATGCTTTTGCTTCCAAGTTTCCTTGAGTTTGGTTCCGAAAATTTCTTGTTTTCAGAATGCTGGAGATCTGCAATATGAAGTCCAGGTTGTAGGAAAGAACACTTGCTGAACTCCTTCAGCCTTAATTATGGGGAAAATGATTCCTGATGCCACCTAAATAAAGGAAAATATTGTAACAAATGCCTAATAATAGATTTTAGCAGATATTATAGGAAGTTGATTGAAAATTAAGAAATCATTAGAAGCATGATTAGCTGTACACACCGATATCATTCTAGCCCCAATCCAAATGCGTGTAGCTGAAGGAAATGGAACAATTAAGCGGCCAACACCATAGATAGCCACGGCGAATAAATGAAGAACCAAGGAAAATTTGAAGACCTGAGGAGCCACAACAGTTTTCAATACTTGGCCAATTCACCATTTGAAATGGAAGGCAGTTTTTTGTTAGCTGGTATGACACCTAAGTATCGAATTTCAGAGCTACTGGTACGATAGAACAAGATTAGCGAAGGGTTAGCCAGAACAACATGTCCATGATTTGGGTATGGAAGCTCACAATTCTCTAAGATTAGAGCGACAAAGCAAGAGGGGATATCAACCTGCACAAGCAAATGATTCCAAAGTTTACTTCAAGCCCAAAGCAAAATTCAAATGTAAGAAGTACTAAATTTTCCATATGGTCTTCAAAGTCATGAAACAGCAAACATTTACTCAATCAATACAAGGATGTAACAATATCTCGACCTTAGGATTGCCAAGAGAACCTCGCAAATTTGAAAAGCATCCATCACAAACTATTGTGAGCTGAGTGAATGCAGCGAGTTCTTGACCTGTTTTGGTCTTGTATTGCACACTCTTGATAGTCCCCTTCGCTTCAATAAGAGAAGTTACAGTTCCTTCCAATCTTACACTAGAATGAAAATCCGGAAACATGAGCCATGGAAAGCAGCATAAAGAAAGATATGAACATGGAAAGGCCTAGAAAAGTGTGAGAAGAAATAACTTAAGAGGGAAATGAAGCTAACTTGGGTAGAGAAGCAGCTTTTTCTCGCATCTATTGCATGAAACGTCCATTGTGAAATCTTCTTCCAGCCACGTTTACATCAAAGCCTTTCAATTGATAGGAAAGTTTAGTGGTCCTCCCATCCTCTTGGATCCTCTCAAGTGCAACTAGGTTTGGCTCACTTTTGGACTTTTTGGACTATTGGAGTCGAGTCCAATTGTCATTTACTCAAATATGGACTGACTGGCTCGAACCTGAGCTTTCTTTGGCTATATTTATATTAGATATTTTTTAATTCAATCCTCAAATTTGCCTTAAACTTCACAGATATAGTTCACGGTCTAACGGGTGGACTCTGACTTGTCTCCAATTGAGATCAAAATGAGCTTCAATGTTGGGCTAACCTCCACAAAAACAACCCAACGGTGCTGATTTTCGAACATATATATGTCACTTAATATTGTCATTCTTTTTCAATGTGGGATATTTGTTCCACATCTTTCACCAATATCCAAATACTTGTTGAGTGTCAATATCTTCTACGCAATTTGCAACCATGTATACATGTCAAGAATTAGAGAATAATATCATTCTCGTTCAGTTCTATGCAATCTGCAACCAAGTAGCTGCATTTCATACTCACCTTCAAGGCCTAACTCAATTAACTTGAGGTAACCTCCAGGTTGCAAAAGTTCTACAACAATTCTGTCAGGTAAACTCAAGTCTCTTTTGATAACACGCACTCTTCGACCATCCTACAATATAAGTAAAAAAACGATGTTAAAGATTGAAATTGTTCTTTGGAAACTTGGTTCCAATGGGCAGCTAAATCCCCTTGTTGACATCTAAAGTAGATAAAAGACAGAGAGGTTGACCTTGCCAAGAGTGTAAGCAAGGGCCGAGCCAGCTACACCTGCTCCAACAATAATTACATCTGTATTCAAAAGCATTTTTTGATTGGCATATCTATTGTTCAGAGCTCTTCATAGCTTCATCTCTCACATTTTCCTTTGAAATTTTGGTTTTCTTTTTTCCTGTTGAACATTACAGTAGTACAAACCCCAAAACAGAAGCAAAGATTCCTCCCATTATATATTGATATTTCATCTCCAAGAACTGAGCAAAATCAATAAATGAGATTTTTCTCTGTTTTGATTGTGCTGACTGCTTGAGTTTCTAACTGATATTGGTAGCTTTTATAGGTTAAATTAGTCAAAAATTGCACTAAAATAGGTGTCCAAATCTAGGACTAAGCAGTCAAATAGAATTAGGAAGATGTGGGAGTTGGAGATATGCATGTAAGTCTTCAAATAAGGTTAAAAGTGTTGTCAAATTCATGAAAAAAATAAGAGAAGCAAGAGCAAATTATTATTATTATTATTAAACAACTTTGATCTGTTTGAATTTAATAAACTATAGAATTCAAGTCAATTTCAAGCTATTTCTTTGTCATCTGACTATGGGTTATTTGAACTCACATTTGTGATCTTTTAGGGGGTTCAAATTAAACTAAAGCCAATGCTATTACCACTGTAATTAATTAAATCGCTGTGATAATCAATCAATTAAAATTAATTGATCAGCAAATGATAATTTAACTAAATTAGTTTCCATGATTAATAATAATTCAAGAGAGATACTGCAGAGATAATTGTACAAACTACATTACTTGTGTTCATTTTGAAGAAGCCACCTCAAACATACAAGAATCTGGCTGTTTTCGTCTACTCTTATTGCCTTCCAACAGTTATAATATTATTATTATCTTTTAAAAAGGATATAATTTTAATAAGAATACAAAATTAAAATCACATCATCTCGTGCGTCGCACTGCTATATTTGTGTGTATATATAAAGGTTCAAAATATAAGAGGTTCTTAATATATTTTTTAAAATAAAGGGCTGAAATAGGGTATTATAACAAACTTAAGGGGTTTTTAGAATTTCATCCTTTAAGTATATTGATTTTATATCTTACTCTTATATAAATATTTTATTTCTAAACAATTTGACTCTTCAATTCCTATTGTATAGTGTATTTAAAACTATTATGTAATTTTTTTTATGACTAGTGAATGAAATATTTTACTACATTTTCAATTATACATCACATTTTTTACACTCAATGAAGTAAAAAAAAATTATACAAAATCATCATTCTTAAATTATATATATATATATATATATATATATATATATATATATATATTAAGTGTGATGAAGTTAAGAGTGGCCAAGGTAAAATAAAAATAAAACAAAAGGAAGGAAGAAGAGAATAAAGACACCATTCACAGGGTAAGTTATACCTTATGATTTTCTTTTTAAAGCTGAGTGGATTTTAGTTTACAAGACAATTAGGATATTTTGATTTAACTATCTTGGTGATTATTTAGTGTTCATTAATTCTTTGAGAAATCTTTTTATAAGTGAGTTAATATATTTTACTTATAAGCAATTTAAAACATTTTTAATTGATATATATATATATATATATATATATATATATATATATATATATATATATGAATTGAAATAAAAGAAAATTTGATAAATTAAATTAAAAATGTATTCTAGTTTAATTTTAGGTTTTATTTGAGATTAAATTGAAAATTTTAATTAGAAAGTATTAATTAAATTAAGAGTAGTAATTATCTATAATTCATATAGGAGGTCAGGTGACCTTGAGGATCAATAGATAAATTAAATAAGTTAGGTTCAATGATTATGATATTTTTATGGAGATAGATTATGAATATTAAATTGAAAATTTTAGATAAAACCTACAATATTTCTCATTGTTGACCTTTTTTATATATTGATGGTCAAATTATCTAATATTATAAAATAAAATATTAAATCGATCTAATAATCAAAAACGTACTTTCAGAATTAATTTCATAAGATGCCTAACAGTGGACCTATACGGTATAGATATAGAAAATAATAAATAATATTATTTGGTTTGAAAATTTATATAGAGTATTTTTAATATATCTAATTATATATGATATTTTAAATATTTTTATATAAAATAGATATAAATTTAATATTTTTTTATCTTTATTGTCGTGTGAAGACCGTCATATAGAATAACTCATTTTCTGTAATAATTTAAGGTACTAAATGGTCTTATTTTAGTCTTAAAGTTTACATGAGTATTTTGGGCAGGTCTAAAGTTATGTATTTTTTTTTTTTTTGAAATTTTTAAAGTAAAACTGATTAGATTTATCATATTAATTTTAATTGTTGTTCTGTTTGGAATTAGGTTTAGGACAACTTGCTAATTATAATTAATTAATAAGATTATTAGAGTTCAAAATTAAGAGATTTACTGAAATACTTAGTTTTTTTATTGCTATATAATTGATATATTTAAGAATTTAAATTTCTCATAATTCAAAATTAAGATAATATTTAATTGATATATTTAAGAATTTAAATTTAGGATTTAAAGATTAATTTCTCATAATTATTAATTTTAGAATTATATTAGAATTAGATTAGTTATGTTCTATAATAGATTTAACACATATAATTGATATTAATTATATTAATTTATTCTCAAAATTTTAAATAACTATTTCGTTAGAATAATTATTATCAAAGATATTTATTAAGTTTATGTGCACATATTAATTTAATTGGTGTTATTGCTGACCAACAAACTCAATAAGGAGATTGTTTTGTACTTGCAATGCAATTAGGTGAGATATTATATTAATTATTATACTAAATGATAATAAATTATGTATGTAATTTAAGTGTATGAATACTTGAAATGGTTACTTAGAAAGTTAGAGAATAGCTATATATTTTTTGTGAATACCTTTATGATCGTTATACGTATTATAATTTGTGTGCTTTCGCTAATGTGTTAATTTGATTATTTATATTACATTATATTATGTTGGAGCAAGACAAAGACTTGAACTCCATAATGTATATGGATTATATATGGGTTATATGTATATATGTTATATAAATTTAACTTATTGAGGAATGATCTAGTGAATACTATACAGTACCTTGAGATGTTATATATTATATAAGGGCTATATGTCATTTATGTGATCTACATACCTTATATATTTACTTGAAAATTATATCTAAATTTTCCGCAATTGTGATTCTACATAAAGAAAGAAAATTATGTAATATATATATATATAATGCTTTAAATACATAATTTTTTTGTGGTACTTATAATATTTTATGTTAATTGAATCTATACAATATTAATCTCAAATTTTTTAAGTTATGTAATAAGAAGTTAGAATATTCTCTGCCTCTAATAATTTCTCGATGAGTTGTGCTTTGTTCATCTTTTCTAGCGATAGTTTTAAATGTTTAGATAGGGGTGTAATCGGTATACCACAAATACCGATACCGCGAAATTTACCGATACTGTCAAAACCGAAATCGGTAAACCATAATACCGATACCGATACCGTATACCATGAAAACTGCCAAAACCGATACCACTAAAATTATGCGGTATTCACGGTGTACCGATACTGATACTGAAAAATGTGGCAAAATTGAGTATTTTCAATGATTTTAGTAATTTTAATAAGTAGTAATCAAATATTATTATATGAAGTCGAAAAAATATAATAATTAGAATAAATTAGATAAATTTGAGCATTTTAGTATTTTGTAAAATTTGAATTAATTAGAATATGTGCAATCTGTGATTTTTTTTTGGTTTTATGTATGAT
>CATIWR010161005.1:0-18494 GCA_949677035.1 Omphalea diandra | reverse complement strand
GATGAGCTTGAAGAAGTTGAAGAGAAGGAGGAAGGATAGGATCTACTCAACAAAAATTTTATGGTTGTCTTATCCAAACCCTTGATCTCACTCCTCACCACCATCACATGACCCAAACTCCAACAGCTCGTTCTCCGATAGAAAAACAATAACTCCCACTTTCTACTCAATGGGTAAATTTCAATTGTTATCCCTCATCTTAAAACTAATGCACTTAAATATCCTTAAATTATAAAAGTAACTTAAAAAATTTCTCAGCTCAAGACTCTAGCTTGAAAAATGACGCGGACATATAACAACTTATAGACCGAAAAATTGGTTAGCCAAGAATCAATTGTTTAGTCCATCAACTAAGTACAAATTGTCCACATCATTTTTGAAGCAAAAGGTCTAAGGTGAAAATTTTTTATGTTATATTTTATAATTTAAAGATATTCAAGTGAATTAGTTATAAGATAACGGACACTAAGTGAAATTTAGTACTCGATGTAGCTCTACTTGATTTGTTGTTGATGATTAAGGATTTGATTATTTATGTGCAGTGTGAGAATTTAAAGAGAGCATAACCTTCTACTCCTTCGCACTGCTATTATTATCAGTGATGGAGTCAATGACAGAGGTTGATTAAGGCAGAAAGGGTGATGGTTGTGGTGGTAGTAGAAAGAGAGAAGAGGAGGGGAATGGAGAAGGATGAGGGATTTGTTTGGAAGCAATAAGATATTGAGTTAGAGATGATAATTAGGTTTGATTTTTTATTTAAAAGAAAATATTTAAAATATTTTTATTGATAGAGAAAATTTTAATTAATCTTCTTTTTTTTCAAAATATCTACGTGTGATGCTCATCTTCCTTTCTAATTGCAAAATTGCGTTAAATGAGCTAAAAATTAAAAGTTTTGTTCTAATTAAATAAATTTTTTTTTCAATCTTAAAAAGTTGTCCTCTATTATTTTTCACATTATTTAAGAAAATAAATTTAAACCTCATTTAGATTGAGAGAATTTAAAATTTATGAGTTTGACATAATCAATAGATTTAAAATCCATGTAAAGTAAAATCAATGGACTTTGAAATTTTCATGGTTTGGTTTGAATATAATGGTAATTTTGAAATAAAAAAATATTATAACAATCAATCATTCATTAAAAATGGTAGATTTTGAACTCTCTCACTTTTTAGGTGGAAAAATGAAAACTGTCAAAATGAAAGATTTTATAAAATTTATAGATTGTGACATTTTTTAAATTATCAAACGCTAAATTTAACTTGAATGCGTATATTTCATGAAATCTCTCATTTGAAATCTCTTAATCCAAATGATACTTTAATACTTTTTTAACTCATAATTTATAACATATATTTTCTTTTATATCCTTAATTATATCTAATGAGAAAGTAAATATATTTTATTAGTTTAATAATTAATAAAAGTAATTTAGAAAGAGTTAAATACTTTACCTACCTGGATTTTATCATATTATATAATTTAGTAATTTATTTTTATATATTATATTAAAATATCTCTTTGTTTTAGCCTTGATGAACTATTTCATCTTTCGATTCATTTTTAACACAAATTTTTATTCAATATTTAAAAAGTCAATAAATTTATTTTAATTATTTTTAAATTTCAAAAATTCCCTCTCCTTTTTCTTGGTAATGTCATCCATTTGATTGATTATTATAAACTCATTAATGCCAACAGATGGTAATATCCACCACCAAACATCAAATCACAAGCCTCAAAGTCCAAAACACTACACTAAAAATCAAAAGACAGAAACCATCGCACCACCCAAAAGTCCCTCACCTGGTTCCGTCACTGAGATATATGTTTCCTCCTTTGATTGGGGCTTATACAGTGGTATATTACCATAATTAATGGATAGTAGATCTTCCTCCTTGATAGGATTAATGACTGGTTAAGGAGGCTAAAGTAACTTCATGGTGGAGGTAGAGCTTCTCTTGTTTTAGCTCCTCTTTTTTTGCTGCTTTTTTAGATCAAAATCTGGTTGCCTTTCCCTGACTGGAAGTCTTCGTCTTGGGTAGTAGGTGGTGGATGGCTATGAGATGAAGACAAAGGAGGTCAAAGACTGTAATTTAATTTTTAATTTTTATTGCTTTTTTTAGTAATTTGGATATTTTTCTTTCTCATGGACAGATGAGTTTCAAATTTGTAATTGAGTTGATTTTTTAATGATTTGTCTTTTTCTTTTTTTTTTTTCTTGAGTACTTGATTTGTTTGGCCTGAAGGTTGGTCTGACGTAACACAATTATTGAGAAAGGAAGAGAACGATTGTGCTTAGAACTGCAGTTTTGAATTTTAATTTATTTGGAGAGAGAAGTTATTAATTTGGTTTATTTTGTTCTTTTTTTATTATTATTATTATGTGAATCCTTCAATGAGCTCTGTAATTTCAGTCCATTCTCTGTTTGTACGAGTGGTTTGCCGATGACTCGTGCAATTTCGATTTAAGCGTAGAATAAGTTTTTGTTTTATTTATTCTTGAAATCTAAGTTTTTGTTCATTTGTCTGCTAAGGATTGTCTTTTTGCTTTTATCTTTAAAAAGTGAATGATAACGGAAGACAAGAAATAATTTGACGTTAATGAATTTGTGATTTTGCTGGTATTTGAGAGCGAGGTGGGGGGAAGGTAGAGAGTAAAAATTAAAATGAAAATCAAGAGGAATACAAACTTTTTATAATGATTTAAGGAAAAATATTTTAGACTAATAGAATCAAAATAAAGGGATATTTTAATATAATATATGATAGTGGATGACTAAATAGTATAATACGCAAAACCTTAGGTGTCAAAGTATTTAAACCAATTAGGACAATTAATTATAATTAATCAAAGTGAAGAAATATTTTGAAGGCTCAATACATAAATTATCTCTTCTACTATTTGTGAATATTATTTTAACACTTCACTTTTAATTATAATATATTAAATATTTTTTTAAGTTATTAAATACCTAACTAACACATGAAATATGTGTTTCATGCTGTCAATTTTCAAATTTTGATAACTTAATTAGACTAAAGTACCCTTTTCTTTTATAGAGTTTTTGCACGTACCAAAATTTTTTTAATCTCATCTCACCAAACAACATAATATCTCACTACAAATTGGAGAATTAACTCATTATGTTTGCTTAACAAAACAAACTAACAAACACAAATACTGGAAAATCTAAAAGGTAAGAAGGGAAAGAATGAAATCTAAAAATTAAGGAAAAATGAATGACAATCTCAAATGTAATTGGACTCAAAACCCTTGCTAACAAAAACTACATATTTAAAGAACTTTGAGTGGCAAAATCTTTGAGCTTAAAGGGCAAATCTCATCTCAAGTGTTTACTTATTTTTTTTATCATGAAGTGCAAATCAACACAATGTCATCAACAGTTTAATAATAAGTTAAAATCTAAAAAAAAAAAAAAAAGAAAGCATAGCACTAACTAAACGCCCATATATAGCAATTGAAAAATCACAATGAACACAAAACTGAAAATTGTTCACAAAGTTGATGTCTAGACCTACGACTTAGTCCTTATAAGAATAGTAGCTTTGATTGCTCTAATATCATTAGCACTATAGGCAAATCAACAAGGAGAAAGTGGTTGAGACATGTAACCATCATATTATCTATTAATGAAGGCTTGGTCATGCATTGATAGATTTCTAAGGATGGTAAATTTGAAGGCTGAATAGTGAAGAGCGAGATGGATTTGGGGGATTTTTTTTTAAGGTTTTTTGGTTAAAAGCTTCGTTCATGCCATCGTTATCACCATTCATGTTGTTGCTTCAAAGTTTGCTCGCACTCTTACTCTTATATTCGTAACTAGCCAATATTGATGAGAAGGATGAAGCTAGTCATTAAACCTATATGCAAAAACAATAAAATGAATTCAAATCCAAATTCCAATAACACGAGAAACCAAATTTACTCAAACACTTTCATCGATGGTTAGTAGATCCAAAGCCTACATCTTATAAGCTCTTCTTCTACTTGATGAATTAGAGTAGACAGGGGTACGGTCTTGACATTGAAGACTTAGATAAGGTGAAAAGGTCAAAAGTAATAATAAGATGAGGTAGAAGTTAAGGAAGAGGAGAAGAGTGTAAAAGGATGTGAAGGAAGTGGTAATAGCGAAGTGAGGGGAAGACGGAGATGAAAGGGATTGAGGAGATTAGGTTAGGGATTTGATAGTGAGATGCCATAGATGGGTTTTTCTCTTTCTGCAAGAAGAAGATGGAGAAAATTGAAATAATAAAGGGTATTTTAGTCTAAATAAAAGTGAATGATTATTTCACTCTCCTCATCACATGTGTATATAACATAGTATTACTGACATCAACGACTTGTCTTTAATTAATCATAAACAAGATTATAATGGTTCAGTAAACTAAAAATAAAAACAAAAGCATTAAATTAATCAAAATAAAATAAAGTGTTAAAATGACCAATCATAAATAGTATGTGGGCAACTTATATATTAAGCCATTTGAAGATATCCCAAAAATGAATAGTAGACAATCTTTTTGAGCTTGCGATAGTAAGGGGTGTAATCAAGCCGAGCTATGTCAAACTATTATAGGCTCAAACTCGATCTTGACTTTAAAACTTGAAGTTCGGGCTCGAGCTGGATCAAGTTTCAATTTTTAAACACAAGCTCGAGGTTGGTTGAGTACTCGAATACTCAAGCTATCCTTGAATAAATATGTTTACTCATATATTTTTTTTTGTGAATCTTGTAAATTGATTTTTTGATTCGAATAAACTCAATTAAATATAGATCGATTAAGTTCAATTGGTACTATTGTAAATATAACATATTTAAAAAATAAATTAATAAAATTACTTATGCTCGATTAGGCTCACGAATATCTCGAATCAAGTATTTTGATACTCGAATTCCCTTCACTTGATTACTTGAGTAGCTCAAACTCAGTTCAACTAATCTTGAGTCGATTTTCAAGTAGTTTGCAAGTTATCTTAGTTTATTTACTCTCATAAGAGATAATAATTTATTTTATTTTTAATTGAATCTTTTTGAATAGTTCATTGAGCAGTAAACTAGATTGTCAATAAACTAGGAAAAAATAAAAATATTTTTATTTATGAATAAAACTAATTTTTTTGGATAAACAATAAGTACTAGATTATCAATAAAATATGAACGATTAAAACTTGTAATGATATTATTTTGTAAAAGTATAATTAATTTGATAAAGCATTAATTTAGAATAACAGTGGAATGTATGTTTCATTCAGTAATTATATTTAGTAATAATTTATTATAAAATGAAAACTAATTATTTTATTAATATTATTATAAATCAATCCCATAAGAGAGATGATAAAAAATTTCATATAAAAGAAATCGTTCTTTTTTAATAAAATATTTAAACTTAATTAAAGTTAAAAATATAAAATTGTACAAATTTATAAAAACAAAAATAAATTCTTATTTATGGAAACAAAAAATAATGAAAATTATTATCGATATTTTTAATTAATATTAGCACAAAAAATAGAAAAAATAGAAAATTTAAAATGAAGAATAAAGACGGCTCGAATATAATGGTTTTATGTTGAGATTTTTTTTTTTTTTTGAGATGAATGTTCAGACCTTGATAGTATACAATTAGGATAATGCATTAGGAGTTCAAACAAAAATTAAAAAAGAAAACAATAAAGAAGAATAATGCGTTGTGGGGTCAATTTTTTGGGCCTAGACAATGGGTCATAGGCTGTGTGAACACAGAGAAAAGTGGGCCTGCCCATTATCAAATCGCTTAGAAACTTCTAAACTAATGTCTGCATGTATGCCACGTGGATAAGGACTGTTGGCGTCCACACGTGCGACGTGGAAGAATTCCGCGTAGACGCAGCAGTTCTTTTTTTTTTTTAAGAAAGAAACAGCTCATAGAGATCTTAAAAAGTAAAAAAGAAAATTAATTAATCTTGTAAATCTATAGTTAGATTCTGGAAATCCACGCATATATTAGCTTAAATAATCATAAAATATACTATGTATTTTTCATTTATTATTCTGAATTTGAATTTATTAAAATTATAAATAATGTTAAAATCTTATTAATTAAATATAAATAAATATAGCTTCTGGTATGCAATAAAAGTTAATAATAATAATAAAGCATTTCTGCCTACACGTCCATCTCCAAGCTTTCCCTTGTTGTGTACCCTTTACACGGTTCAAAGGCACGTAGACTAGAACTGGAATGTTGCTCAATCCCCTGAACAGAAAAGTTGACCAAATCAAATTTTGTTTTGTTTTTCATAATTAAACTTTCAGCAACTTATTCTTAATTCAATTCAAATTAAAGTCTTCAATTGAGTAATCTTATAATAGTTTCCAATATCATGAACTTACAAATTGAAATCTTAGTCAAGTTGAATTAATTAAATAACTTAAATTATGAAATTAGTTAAAGAAAAAATATATCTTATAGTCACATCTCCATTTAGATCTTATTAAAAGAAAAGAATAATAGTTTCAGTATGTAGCAAGAAGAAGAGTTCTTTTCTCTTTTTTATATATATTTTTTGGAGATTAAATTTCTTTTTAGATAGTTTAAGAGCATTATTTTTTTTGTAATGTTTAGTAGATATATTGAAAAAGATTCATTTAAAGTCTTAAAATTCATGAATTTCTTAGATTCGATATATAAATAAATTTATATAAATATGAACAAATAAAAACACACTTCGAGCTTATCTTGATTAGATGTGTATATGATTAAGAATCTATAGATTTTTAGTTCAGCTCCTCCCACTCTTGTTGCAGTATAACCTTGAAATAATTTATCTAAAAATAATTTATCTCATAAATTAAAAAAAAAAAAAAAAAAGAAAAAACGTTGAGAAAAAGAAAGGAAAAAAGAGAAAATAATAAATATAGCTTGTTGTGCAAGTTTTATATAACTGGTTACAGAGAATAAAGTCCCACAAGTTGAGATGTTTCCCGTAAGCCTGACGACACGTAGACGCAGTGTGAACCAACATAGGTATATGATAAAATATTAAAATAAAAAAATAATTTTTTTTTAAAAAAAAAAAGTTAAGGAAGAGAGGGAAATGACTTACCGCGTAGACAGATAAAGACTGGAAGACTGTATCGAGAGAAGAAAAGATGAATGAAAGAGAGAGAGAGAGGGAGAGCCCGTCCTTCTTTCGTTCTTTCTTTCTCTATTTGATATTTGGTATTATTGGATTTCGTTTTCTACAGCTGAAGGTGTAATAAGCAACTCCGATGACACCTAAGCTGAACAAAATTATTATTTAAAAATATCGTTTCTTACTTTTCTTTGAATTTCTTTAATCTTGAGGATTCACACTTCTTTTTCCTTTCACACTACCTTCGTATAAATCATTCCTCTCTTTTCTCTCCCCATCTTTTCTTTTTTTTTTTTTTTTGCTCCTTTCCATCTGATCTATCTTTCTTTCTTTCTTTTCTTGCTTTTTGGTGGGTGCAACTCGATCGATCTTTGGTCTTGTTTGAGTGGCATCTGTCAATTATTGATTACTTCTTGCTTGTTTAATGGAAGGCCATCATCACCAGCAACAATACCAACATCAACTTCAGCAGCACATCAGTGCTAATGTTGATACTGACAGGTTTCCTCAATGGAGCATTCAAGAAACGAAAGAGTTCTTGATGATCAGAGCAGGACTCGATCGAACTTTCATGGAGACTAAAAGGAATAAGCTTCTTTGGGAAGTGATTTCTAATAAAATGAAGGAAAAGGGTTTTCATCGAAGCGCGGAGCAGTGCAAGTGCAAGTGGAAAAACCTCGTTACTCGATATAAGGTATGTTGATGCTATATTTCGGATTTTCAATAATATCTGTTCTTTTGTTTGTTTTATTGGGTTGTATTGATTGAAAACCCTATTATCTGTATATTTATTTGTGGTTTTTGATAAATATTTATTACCCTTTTTTCCTTTTTTGTATTTATTCAGGGATGCGAGACGCTGGAACCTGAATCTTTGCGACAACAATTCCCTTTTTATAATGAGTTGCAGGCGATTTTCTCTGCAAGAATGCAAAGAATGTTGTGGGCAGAAGCAGAAGGAGCCGCTGCGGGGTCTAAGAAGAGAGCGGTGCATTCGTCTGATGAGGAGGATGATAACGAAGAAAGTGAGGGAGAGAAGGGAAGCATTATTCGAAAGAAGAGAAAGGGGAAAAGCACTGCAAATATAGGCGGTGGGAGTGGAAATAGTAGTAGTAATAATAATTTGAGGGAGATTCTGAAGGATTTTATGAAGCAACAGATGGAAATGGAAATGCAATGGAGAGAAGCATTTGAAGCTAGAGAAAACGAGAGGAGGATGAAGGAAATGGAGTGGAGACAAACAATGGAAGCATTAGAGAATGAGAGGATAATAATGGATAGGAGGTGGAGAGAACGAGAAGAACAAAGAAGGATAAGAGAGGAAGCTAGGGCAGAGAAGAGGGATGCACTAGTCACAGCACTTCTAAACAAGCTTCGAAGAGATGAAATTTAAAAATCCCAAAGCTTTATTGTACGTTATTTTGTTGTTTTTGAAGAAGAGGAAAGCTAGCTTTTCAAAGAGAGGTTTGTCCCTCAAAACTCTCATAATTTTGGAGATGTTAATGTTCTTTTTTTATATGGATATATGCTTTGCTTTCTATTCCATTAATTATTTCATCATCTATCTTTCCTTTTCTGCCCACTAATTAATCAATTGGCTACTTTTGCTAGTACTAAATTCTATTAGTTTAATGTCCTCTTATGCAATATACGACCTTAATCATAATAGCTAAAAAGATAACTTTGTCGTAAGCATTGTGATCAACAAAGATTAAAGATTTTTAGGTACTACAGAAGGAAAAGGGGGGGATTAAATAGATAATGCTTATGTGTATGTAACACAACAATCTTTTCATGATGATGCACATAGTTGCAATGTTATAATGCTCCATTTCTTGCTAATGACTCTCAAATTCATCAAGAAAGATGTGGTTCCAACTTTCACCTGTAAATGCACAAGTGTCTCAAAAATTTTATACACGAATATTCTTAGTGTAGTGGCATTTATATATATGCACATATATGCGAAAGTATGTCAGCTAACCAAACATAAGGAAGACGTTGCTCAAGAATTGTCAACCCAAGACTTAGGCGAAGCAGGACTAGCAATTTCCTTCATCAATTTAGAAACCCAAGATTATATCCAACTTTTTCTCTGGCTAGTAACTTTGCTTATTTCTATTATGAAGTTTTCAAACCAAAGACTTTTTGTTCAAAGTCAAAAAATGTGCATGACTTATTTTTTGCTTCTGGAAGTGCTGTTTCAGAGATATAGCTCTAGAATCTCTAACAAGAAAGGTGTTAAGTCCAGTTTTAATTTATCATCTGGATGAAGAGGGCAAGCCAAGAATTTAGAAGATTCTCTGCTAAGGAAACTGCAGGCTAGCTGCGTTTTCTTTGAAGGGAAGACAAAACTTTTGAACCCATCAAACGTTATATATATATATATAGTAAGTCGGTTATACAGTTGTAGAGATGTGCAACTGGCTTAGGTTCCATAACAGGAGATCGATAGTTGTGTGTGTCCATGAGTAACACATTTTGAAGCTGCTAACAACATTCAACATCTAAGTCGGTGATACATATCTTTATGGGACTTTTGATAGGTATAGCACATATTGCTTCAAACAGTGTTATCACATCTAAGTTCTTTTAAAAAAAATTAACATGTAATTTTTTTTATTTAATATGGATTTTTTTGTATTTTCTTATTTGATTTATATATTTTTCGGTTTAATTTTTATATTTAAAATTTTTTATATAGTCAAAGGCCACCATAATTATAATAGTAAACAATTAGGATTGTGTTTGATTCTAATTTTTTAAATACAAACCATAATTATAATAGTAATCATATTAAGATTGCGTTTGATTTTAATTTTGTAAATACAAAATTTATTTATTGCTTATTTATTTTTTATAATATTTTTATTCAATTTTCATATCTATTTGATTAAATTTTATATCTTAATAATTTATTTTCAGACAGTCAAACCTAATCTACTGGTAACAATGACCATATCAAATCATATTTCATTAAAATTTTTTAAATATAAAATTTTTATTATTTATTTATATTCGATCAAATTCTATATGTCACTAAAAAATATTCCAAATATAATCTTGAAGCAACATTACTGTCACATAGCTTCAAGTACGATATGAATCTTTATCCTCTCTTTATTCATATATGGCAACCTGAGATTTCATATAATGAGTTAATTACATATATATGAGAAAACTTTATGGCAACCTGAGGTTTCATACTATGTTGTCAAACCTTTTCCCTGTAAAAGGAATCAACATTACCAAGTATAATCTTTGTTTTATGAAGATAAGTAATGACCATTACATTAAAGAAGTGTAAATCCCATATTGCACACATGAATTGATGCTAGTATATAGTAGTAACATTACCAGTTTTACCAGTAGAGGTTTGTACACGTATACTTTAATTAATAACTATTAATGAAGCTTTTTTAGTTTAATAATTATAGTCGTATATTAAATAAATATATAGATGTAATTCCTTTTTAAAATTAAGTTGTAAGTTTCACTACATTCTGTATAGCTTAAATAAATATAAAAATAAAACAGTCGTTACATTACACTAATATATTCAATTTTAGAATCAACATAATAATGTGGGTGAGTTCTATAGTAATGTATATGCATACGATTATTATATAAAATTTTAAACTATATGTGCAATTTATTAATTATTTATGATAATTTTGTCAAAAATAAAAATTATTCAAAATAATAAATAATTATACACAATAATGAAACTATTACCTAAATATGTAAAAGTATACTAATTACAACATCATAATATAATATAGTATAATAATGTAATGTTCTTTACATTAACTTTGCATTTCATTACATAACTTACATTGTATTCAGTTACATCTTTATCAAATATAATCTTACTTATTTGTTTTCTTCTTAAGAAATTTGAAGACACAGCCCACATAAGCCTAGTGAACTTAAAGGAATTAATAATATACATACCATCAATGTGCATCTTGTCTTTCCTCTCAATTGTACTAAACTAGGATTCTTAAAATATATATATATATATATATAGCTTATTTTCCTGACCAAAAAATTGGTTTTCATTAGTAATATCCGTTTATTTGTTTGATAGATCTTATGATGTTATTTGGTCGTAGTAAAGATTAATTTATATGCTATAAGAATTGTCAGCATATCTCTCCTCCATTTTTTGACATGATATGTATAATATCATTTCTGTTTGTAGATATTCCTTAAATATATAATTGTATTCTGTGGCACGGACCATATGTGGCAGTAATGTTATCATCATGCAATGCAATAGAACAACTGGTTTCATTTCGAGAACACCCTGAGGATTTCGAAGATTGATCTGACTCTTTATTGTTTCATAAATATTAGTTTCTTATGAACGTATGAGAATGAGATAGATTCCGATGAGAACCTCTGCCTATTGAAGCATATGAATTATGTATTGTCCACCTATGTAATTACTTAACCCCCAACTAGACACATGTAGTATTGCATGCATGGGTACAGTTTTATTACTACTTTTAACTCTTTTACATCTCATCTTCAAATCATAGGATCTTTTTTGTGATTACACCGTGAGTTGTAAACCACACATTGGCACTATTAGGGTGGAACCCATCATGAATTTCTACTAAATCTTCATTTATCACATGGGTACTTTTTTCCATTAGATTTTTTTTTAAAAAAAAAAATTTACCCTCAATAAATATGTATAATGATTTTATATATTAATTTAATACTATAATGATATATAAAATAGTTATTTCGAATTTATTGTTATATCTTCTTTTCTTTTTTCTACTCATGAATTTCCTGTCCTTGAACGAGGATAGGGTTGCAAGATCGACCAAGTATCTTGGTGGTGGGTCGTGTCGTGTCCTAAACCGCTCATCATCAATGACGCGTAAGCAAGCCAATTTCTTTGAACACTTGATGCCAGTTCACAACTGTGAGACTGATATCATTTGTCTTAGTACAAATGAACGCATCCATACCTTTTTTTTTTAAAAAAAAAGATCTCAATTTCCTTTCTAGCAAAGCAGAAGCTTAATTTATTAAATTTTATCCAATTTATTAATTAAGCCGTGTCTCAGGCTGCAATACTTAACTATATACACACACTAAGGACTTTCTTCGCCCCTCCGACGTACTCATCAGCAGCATTATGATATCCCCACATATAGCATAAGATATGCTTGCACATTGGCGTCTGGTGGAGAAGTTTTTTATGCATTTAGATCCATATATTTATTATTCACCTGCTTTATGTAATATATATGTTGATTAAATATGGATAAAATGATTAATAAATTATAATGAATAGATCAATTAATAATAATAGTTTTTCATATAAAATTTTTTAATTAATTACTAATTAGATGAATACAATAAACACTCAGATCAGACGTAATTGTGTCATATTAAACGCATATGGTCAAGTGTCTACCTATGTACTTTTCTTGGGTGCCGTTGTACTTTGCTGCAAAAGTTCATTGACAATTTGCATTGTTATTTCTCACCCCGTGAGTCTGTGTAGCTTTTCAATTAATGTTCCAAACTTTGACTCCGAAACCCATAAGCAATCATTCGTCAGAGATTAGGCCTACAGATCAGAATTATATATTTAATGTTGACTTATAAAATATTTATTTCTGTCAATTCCTTGTGCGCATCAACTATATTGCTTGTGGGTACTGTTTGGTCACCATTACAAGATCACAATGCCAATGCAATTGGCAAATGGGCTATATTTATTCATCATTTTAGTATACGTTATTTTTATTTGAATGAATTAAAAAATATATGATTTTAGTATCACGATATGCATAAAAGTTCATTTATAAAAATTATGATTTTATTTTTACCATAAATATTTTTTTCAATGACTTTATATTTTTATCCATTATAAATATTTCACTGGATATAGTGCTATATATAGTATGATACATACTAAAATTCAGATAATATTTCAAAATATATTTGAAAGATTATGTCTAATCATATATTAATATATATTATTAAATAATTAATTTCAAACCATTAAAATTTTCAAAAAAAAACTCACTAAAAGAGATAAAATAATAAATTTAAATAAAATCTTTTAAAAAAGAGATAAAATAAAATAAAAATTAATAAAATAAAGTAAAATGATCCATTTATAGAGAAAATAAAGAAATAATAATCCAAAATATCAAAAAAGAATAGTTATTTTCAGATAGAAAAAAAAAAAAAGAAATCTTCAAGTTTATTTTGAGCATTATACCAAAAAAATATTTTGTAAATTAATAGATCATAAATTTAATTGTGCTAAAAGTATTTTTAAAATTATGAAAATATGAATTTCAATTTTTGTCAAATTTAAATTAATAAAAATTAATGAATAGACAAATGTAAATATGAAATTTCCTCAAGGCACAAGCAAGGACGCCAAAATAATTGATCTCAATTATGAGTGTATGGGTGGCCCAATCGAATTAATCTATCTGGCCACTCTGACGATCGATATGGAATATGGATCACTAATAATTGCTCCTTTTGTTCCTTTTTCCGGGAAGCAAGCAGGAAAGAATGAATTATTTTTGGCTTGGCCTGGGTATAATGGACTTCGCTTAGGTATCGTTTGTCAAACGTCCGACTTGTTTCTGTTCTGATTCATCCATTGATGTGAATTGCGTGTGTACGCTGCCAAAGATACCGGCTATGGCCTATGATTATGGCTACCGTATGGCCTATGTATGACTATATAATTAGATCATACATAAATTCATTCAATATAATTATATATTAATTAAATTAAATTGGATATAATTTATTTAATTTAAATAAATAATTTATCAATTAATAATTATATAGATGTGTATATATTTAGATTCAATGGATGAGCTAAACAGCCAAATGAAATGTTAGTTTTTGCTCAATGGTCAATAAGAATGTAATAGACCACATTAAAGAAAGAAGAAAAATCATCCAACTATTTTTTTTTTCATACTCATATATAGCACCTTTCACCTTTTCAATCATAGAATTTCACATCTCAAAAACCAAATGCAGGTATGGTTTATTTGTATCATAAACTCTAATCATGTTATAAATAGAGCTAATGAAATCAAGAATATAAGTAACCTTTTCCCACTATTCTTTATCCACCATATTTTCATGAATAAGTTTAGCTTTTCCTTGATCATCTTTTTAATATGTTGTCCATTCATTACTCATAACAATTACTTCTAAATCATGCTTAATAAGCTTCAATCTCTTGAGCATAAAAATAACAAAAGCAAAGCGAGTATCAACAATAGGAAGCAACTTTAACGAGCTAAAATTTGTTAAATATTACACACCTCATTGAATGGTTCATTATAAAGTTCTTTATTTACATAGCATCTCTAAGTACTTCAATGATTCAATGACACTCATCACATGTTTCTTGATTAATTTCAATATTTTTAGTTGCACATTTATTATTCAAGCAAGATTAAGAGTATGAACAACATGTGAAGTCTAATAAATATGTGAAAACATATCTTTAATTATTTTCTTAGTTGCTTTATAATTTTTACCATTATCAATAATGATTTGGATAACTTTTTGATGATCAATCTCCTTAATAACATCTATTAATAAATTAACAATTAAATACTTATCATTTATCTCATCTGAACAATTTATAGCTTTAACAAATATATTGTTAGATTCACAAATAGGCTTTACATTAATCAAAGGCCTCATTTTTGTATTACTCCATCCATCACTCACAATGCTAACACATTTTTCAAACCAAGTGCTTTTTATAGGCTCTAAAAGCCTCTCTACATGTGCCTTCTTCCGTTGAAGTAATGTGGTTCTCAGTTTGTTATAGCTAACAGGTATATAACTGCCTGAAGGATGATTAACAATAAATGAATAACAACTAATGTAATATGGATTTCTTGCCAAATTAAAAGGTAAATCGTCATTAAAGAACATTATTTCAATCTCTTCATTTAGTTTATTTCAAGTTTGCATGTCAAAAGCTTTAGCAAGAGGAGATCATAAACTCTTTTCCTCTTTAAAGTTTCTAAAGCACTTGATTCATTTAAAGACAAAGGACTTTGAGTGATGTTATTGGTAGTAGGCAAAGAAATTTGCTTGAGTTGTTCATTAGAGTTTCTAATTGTGATTTTATCCTCAAGTTTTCTCATTTCAGATATATATTCAACTCTCACCTTCTTACAAACACCAATCCTTTTTTTCACTAATTTTTAATAAATGATCTCTCACTCTAGTGTAAGTCTCTTGCTTTTCTTGATGATAGATATTACACACCCATTTGACATTATCATCTCATTCTCTTGTTTGTTCAATTATAGTTATATTTTGCTACAAAGGATAATTGTCATCATTTTTATGCTTTGATGTCACACTAGGGCCCTATGACTAGAGCTACTGCTTATAATACTATCTATTATAGTCAATGAGATAATTGAAAGCTTGAATAAAAATAAATAATTCATAGAGATGAGATTGTTGAATGCAATTACACAAGTTAATATATAAATGTACTCTACAAATTAATTATCTAAATGTGTATGTTAAACTCTTTTACTACTTTTATTTCGTGAAAAAACCAAATAATAGATAATGCTCACATATATTACAATATTTTCATTTTTGTACACATGCAACAATTAAGATAACAAATGCTAGTTAACTCAGCTAATCACAATTTGGTTCTATGTTGTGTATTATTGATTGCCATTTTTTTTATGGAGAAATTAGTTGTAGTATGTTTGTGTAACATTACAAACAATTGCATCCTATATTTTTGGGTTATTTTTTCATTATTTTGTCTATGTGATATAACTTTTTTGGATTCGTAACTCTTCTAGATGTGAGGCATCACCATAATTAGCAGATTTTACTACCAATACAACACCATCATTACAATAGGTCAATCAAACATGAAATTTGAATCAAATGTGTCTTGACTAAATAAAAATAAGTCTATGAAATTCAAATCTATTGTTTCGATATGAAATTCAAATCTGCTGTTTCGATATGAAATTCAAATATGCTGTTTCAATTTGTTTTACTCTATATTTGGGTAGCGGTTATTTGGGCAAGGTGAATTGTCTGCTAGACATGGATTGTTGGTGTTGGGCAAGGTGGATCGTCACTGATATTGGATATTGTTGGGCTTGCAGTGCACCTGTGTTTGGTTTGTCGATTTTGTGTGTGTAGTCTGTTGGAATTTTTATGTAGGCTAATATTAATTATGAGTCTATTTTAATTATTTATAAAACAGACTGAATAATATAGTTTATTGATTTGGGGTAAGCCCAATTAAAATGTGATCAATTGAGTTATGAGCTTGTGACACATTTTGTGGGCCGATATGAAAGACGGTCAGTGTAGACCTATTTTAACATAGACCTGTGATGGGTGGGCCTATTAAAATTCATTATAAATATGCTAGGTCCCCTCTCCTGCCTTCATAACGAAAACCCTAGTTGTTACGTCCATTGTAGCAGTCTTTGAGAAGGTCAATGAGAGGAAGACCTAGCTTCCGTTTTCAACCGTTCTGACAAATTTTTCAAGTGGTTTAATTTTAGCATTCATAATTATGGCTCAGAATAATTTGGGATTCAACGTGGAGACAGGTACACAATTTGTTTCTGTTCAATTATTAGATTTGGTGTTTTAAATTTATGTACAAGATCCTTAATTAAAGATATTACATGTGGTATCAGAGCTTAGATTGTACATGTTTTAGAACCCTAAATATTTTATATTGTTAATAAAAAAAAAATTGGCATGAGTTAGGGTATATCACCATAGTTGATTGCCCCTTTGATGCATTAGTTTGAGTTTACCGTCACGAGCTATTCCTTTAGCTCGGACGGTTGTGGGGCCGAGAGTTTGATATGAGGTTGCGGGTTCGAACCCGCGTTTGTGAAAACTGTTCCTTTTTGCCAATTCTTTTTTCTTCTACTTCTCTCTCCCTTCTGTAATTCTTTCACAACTCAAAAGAAAGAAAACCCTTCTCCTTCTCTTTCTTTACTTCCCTCTGTGTCTCCATGTCAATTCCGCACACCACGTTGATTCCCAAATCTGATAAACCCTATATTCATGGATCACACATATTTTTTTTCCCTTCCAATTAGTATGCATAGATCTAGAGTTATTATGGCTTGGAATATATTCAAGTTTTGTACGACCCTTCAGGACCTAGGCTCGATCATGATCCTTTTGGTGCTTGGGGTTGTCGTTGTTATCTGTTACGCTATCGTTTTGACCAATTATGGCCCTGCTTTGTACGATGGTGATGTTGATGTCGAAAACTGATCGACGTCTTTGCCGATAAATCGGTGTTCTATGGCTTTTGTTGACTGTTGTTGTGATTGTGATTGTGATTGTTTATTTTTTTTCTGGTTGTTGATGGTGATTGATATCGAGATAGACACAATCGACGATAACAAATTGACACCGTTTTGTTGCCGATGAAAGACCGGGAGGGATTATGTGACAAAACCGTTCTGCGAAATAAAAAAAAAAAAGGGAAGGAGAGAGATGCACGTCGTGGATCTCAAACCCACGACCGCGTCGTGCCAATGAACATAACCTAAGCCAACTGAGCTACATTTTCTGCTTGTTCGTATATTATGCGCGTTAATATTTACATAAGTAACTTATGTTCATCTACATCATGACATATTTTATTTTTATTTTAATAATTATTAATATATATGTGTATACATATATATTAATATTTAGGTGTTTTATATATATATATATAATTGATTGTCAATTTATTATTTAGTGACATTAACCTTGTGATAAAATTAAATAAATTAGTAATAAATATTTATTCTGCACATATATAAGATAATATTCATGTGTTTGAAATTAAGATATATTGTGTTAGATACATTTTATATTTTTGAAATATATATTTGTGTTTAGTATGTATTTTAATAAATTTCTAATTAAAAAATAATTTTATGGGTTAATATGAGAGTTACCTCCAAAGTGGGACATCCATTGAAATTCGTAGAGTTATTTTTTTTAATTTTTGTGAAGAGATAATTCCAAATTAATGTATCTAATAACCTACCCAAAGGGGGTTATCAGATACATTTATTTTGGGAGTGCTTATTATGAAAAGAAAATTCTAAATTAATGTACATAATAACTTGCCCAAAGAGGGTTATTAGATGCATTGATTTTGGGAGGGCTTGTTGAGATGAAACTATTTGTGCTTAGAGGTGCATTGGTCTAGAGAGTCTGTCTGCCTAAAGGGGATAGATTTCTCGAAACTAGTGTGATCTCAGTTGTGTGCTTCATAGCTAGAAATTCTACTGCATGTGCATGTTCTGCC
>CATIWR010161002.1:0-18010 GCA_949677035.1 Omphalea diandra | reverse complement strand
AGCTTGTGCTTTGGCTAGTTGAGCTTGAAGCTCATTCACTTGTTTTTGAAGCTGGCAAATTGCACCTGCACACCCATAAACTGGATCTCTAATTCTTGCATTTGCTTCATAAACCATGCTGCTTACTGCATCTGCTCTCTGAGACTCAGGGAGTTCCTGAAAATTTTTCCAAATATCATTAGTATCTTCTTTCTTAAAACCAACATTTAAAGGAAAAGATAATAACAAGAATTGCATAGTAAATTTGCTTTTTTTTTTCTTTTGCTAAATTATAAATTTTTAAAGGAGAGAGGGATTATTGGAATTTGAATCTCAATTTTTTTGCACTGTTGCACGGTTGCTCTTTGAATGAAAAGGCTAATCAAATGGAAATAGTACTCTTGACTTTGAAATGGGATTTCAGAATTGCACTCGAGTGGTCTTATACGTGTTCCATGCCCTTCATATGGGTTAGACTAATTGATAGCATGTATGAAGGAACCCATGTGCAAGTTATAGGAGTAGAATGACTTCTCCTATATATAGAGGAAAATGATGACCTCTTGTTTGGATGCATCTTTTTGGTTTTGACTTGATTGTGCATGCACTAAGAATAATTTGGCCTCCTAAGGGAAATTAAACTATTGTAATTAACTAGCTGGCCAAAGCCTTTTGCCAAGAAATAGTGATCCACATACCCAATTCAACCTCATGACGATTTTCTAAAAAAGCAGGTGGAATTTGCTTTTATATATTATGGAGAAAATTACAAAAGGCCTTAACTGGTGGAACATGAAAAAGACACTAACTTTTTGTTAAATAACCAAAACCCATAAAATGTTTCTCTTTACAAAGAAAAAATTTTTAGTGAAATATTATTGTTATTAAAAGTCAACCTTGAATCATATGCCAATGTGTTCATATAATTCAATCTTCATTCCTCTGATGAAAAAGATTATTAGTTAGTACAAAAACTTATATATATACCTGCAAGAACTTGATGATGTTGCTAGCTCCAAAGACTCTATGAGCAATGGTGAACTTGTAAGGTTCAGTGGGAGGAAAATAAGGAGCAAGAACACATTTTTCGACACATCGCCGGCGAAGGATTTTGCAGGCGGCACAAGGGCTAAGAACAACAGGAGGAGCAGGAGGAAGAGTGGGGGAAGACTTAGAAGGAGAAGACTGAGAAGATGGTGGAGAAGGAGACAGAGAAGGAGAAGGGGAAGGAGGTGATGGAGAATAAGAAAATGGAGAGGGAACAGGAAATGGAGATATTGATGACAATTTTTCAAGGGCATCCATTTGTTTTCTTGAAAGAGAGAAAAATATAAGTGAGAAAGGAAGGAAGAAATGCTTCTTCTTCTGCTGCTGGCTGCTGGCTATAGTTAATGCAAGAATAAGAAGTGGGTTGCTATATTTATAGATGGGAAGGTATTTAAGCGATTCTATGATGTCACAGTTTGAAATCGTACTACACGAGGTTGCGGCTATTTTTCTTTCCCGGCCCCCACTCTTTGGTATTTGTTACTTTAGATTTTTCTTTTTTGTGTCTTTTATTTTAAAAAAATTTATCAGATGTAGAAGTAAATCCAATCGGATCACGTGGACTATTTTTTATCACAGCTTTTTTCCAAATGAGTTGAATTATATTATTTCAGGTTGTGGATAAATCCGATTCAGTTATCTGTATAAAAAGAAATTTGAATTACTTTTCAAATTTCACATTGAATTATTTCAATTTTTATTTTTTAATAAAAAATTATTTAGATTTTTAAATAAAATTTGAATATTTTTAATAATTTAAATAGGGTTAAAGTCAGATCAATTCAAATCAAATTAAGGTCAAATTAATTTAAATTAGTTTGTAAATTAAGTTAAGATTTGATCAAATTTTACTTAAAAATTTTCAAATCTTTTTAAATTTGAATTATTTTAGATTTTCTTTTGAATCTAATTAAGTTAGAGTCATTTTTTTGTCAGTTTGAATCAAGTTAAAAATTATCACCTCTAGTTAAAAGTTAGCCAGCTTATTTAATTAGAGTCAAAATTGTATGCTTTATTCATGGGCTGTTCATACATGCATTCAAACAATTACCACAATTGTAATTTGGGTATCAATGCAGAATTTAGTAATTCTAAGCATGAATTAATGCTTTATCACTATTATTGTGTGTGTGTGTGTGTTTTTTTTTTTTTCTTGAGTTTAAACATTGCAATTTGCAGCCTTCATTTGGTTGTATTAACTAATTAAGTATTTAGAATATTTATGAGCCCCATCTATATTCTATAACTGTCACAGGAATAAGTTGCAGGCCTACATTTATAAACTGACTTTGAACTCCTCTGAACTGAGGTGATTGAATAATATCTACATTGAAGTTATCTATAATATATATATATATATATATATATATATATATATATATATATATATATGAAAAAATAAGTGCTTGTAGTAGATGCTTCAGAAAGATAAGTAACTTTTCATAGCAAATGCTAGAGTGGCCTCAGATTTAAAGATGGATTTAGATTGGATCTATTTCAGATTGAGTTATTTTTAAATCAGGTCTTTTTTTAAGATTTAGATTAAATCATTTAAGGTTATTGATGGGTCAAGCCACTCATATTTTTAATTTTAAATTATTAAATATTTTTAATAATTTAAATTAGTTGATTCAAGTTGGCAATAGATTGAGTCAAATTTGACTTGAAATTTTTTGAGCTATTTCAAGTTTGAATTATTTTTTTAAATTGGATCATATCAAAAATTGTCATCTCTACTTAGATTAGAGTGTCTTATAATTTATTTTAGTAGTGATATTACCCTAACTAGAACATTGTAAGTTGAACTTGCATACTGAAAGCTTAGCTCAACTTTATTTTGGTCAGCATTTCCATAACATGGGCAGCTCGACCCATTTTGCATGCTTCATTATACCAAACTTTTAAGCACATCTATTATTTATGTTATTCATTATAAATAGAATAATTTATCCTATTCCTAACATGCTTAGGATACTACCTCATGGCCTCCTACATAAAAACCACTCCTTCAAGTGTATACTCAATTTTGGCTAAAATACTTAAAATTTTCCTTAAGCACCTAGCTCCTTGGAAATGGACATTCAAGATAGACTAGACTCTCCTCTCATTCTTTTCTCACTTGCAAGTCTTAGCTGACGAAATTAAAGCCACTAGCTCATCTCTCGGTTCATCAATTATTGCACTGAACATAGACCTTTCTTATTACGCATGTTCTTTAGTTGTGGATCTTAACAAGGACACCAACTAGTAGTAACAAGATAACCTACACATGCCTAGGCTCATTGATGGCCTTATACTAGCTTATAGACTGAACAATTGAACTCCACCCCTTAGGCTTCTTCTTGGTCAAGGCTAGAATGCTAGCAACAATTTACCATAAGAAAACTCCCAATACACTATTCGTCTAGCAACAATAATATAAAGAGTTTATAATAGTAAAAAGGGAGCTTATACAAACCCTTCTGTAAGGGAGGGAGCTTGCAGCATCACTACCAACAACCCTATCTCCTCTATCACCGTTAATACTAGATAAAAAAAAATAAAAAAAAATAAAAAAAAAAACCCTCCTCCTCCTCAAATAGCGTACCCTAGTCAAGCTAGAGCTTTGCCACAACATCAGCTAGCTCGAGAGGAATGAGCATAAATAGGGTAGTATTAACATTAATTGGGGCCTAAGGTAAACTTCAAAGTAAACCTAAGTTAAAAAAAATTATTTTATCTTTCCCTATAAGACCTCTGCCCCAGCGCTGAACCTAGATTGTATTGATCTTTGTTTGCGCAGGAATATAAATCGGTCTTGCGCCATGACTATATACACAATGACACATTAGGTTTCAATGCTGATCTAATTATAACTTCAATGCTATGATGCACATTAACTTAGAATAATAATTTGTTGTTATGCTACCATGAGTATCATATGTTCCAATTCTTTTCTCATTTTGGTAATTTTTGTTTGTTATTGTGTTGCCTACATTTATAGACGATCAAAAACCCAATAAAGTTTTAGTAATGGTTACTTCACATCGGCTTTACCATTTTTTAATAATTACCTCTATTAATGAGTGTCGGATTAATCATAAAAATTATTTAATTTTTATTTTGATATATAACTATAAAATTCTTGTCACAGCTTACATGCCCCAAATAATTTTAAGGACATAGCCACTTATTTATGTAATATTTGAAGAGCTTATCTTTTAAGTGTAACTTTCTATAGTCAAATCCAATTCGAATTAGATCAATTTTTTATTATATTATTTTTTAATAAGATCAATTTGTGATCATGCTTTTTTTCAAGCAGATTCAAATAGAGTCACTTTTAGTTGTGGAGTAAGGGTGTCAAAATGGATCCTAACATGCTAATACAATTTACCAAACACATAAAATTAAAGAGTTAGGATTGAGTTTAAATGGGTTTATATTATAAATAGGTTGACCCATTTATGACACGGTATTAAATGAGTTGTGCAATGGACTAACACGCGAATCTACTACAACCAGTTTAATTTTATACAAAGTATTTATAATCTGCATAATTTATGTGTAATATCAAGGTTAAAATAATCATTTATATATAATATATAAATATTTTTTATGTATTTATATTTTTTAGAATAATTTAAATGATATACATTTTGAAAGTTTTTTGTGTTTGTATTTATTTGTAAGAATATTTAAACTATGGTGCTATATTAATTGTTAAATTTTCTATTAATATTTATTTTAAACTTTGAAAAATATGTGATTATAGATTATATTTCAATTGATTTTATTAAAAATATAATATTTTTAGGCTATAAATTTATGTGTTAAACGGGCCATTTCGAGTTCTATGACCTATATATGATATGATTAAGTAAACATGTTACACATGTCATATTTGTGTAACCCGTATAAATTTTGTGTCGTGTTAGGGTTGAGATATTGTGACATAATTAAAAAACGAGTCGTGTTTGTGTTGACATTAATCGTGTCACATGAGTAGGTTGACACAACACGAACACAACTTGCTAACCTGTTTTGACACTAAGAGGATCAGATTGGGTCTTTTGGCTAATATGTAAAAAGAAATTTCAGTCATTTTTTGATTTCAATCTAATTTGAATTACTCATAAGTTTAATTTTTAAAAAAATAAATAAAAATTATTTTAATTTTGAAATAAATTTTAAATATTTTAAATAATTTTAATTAGATAAATTCAAATTGACTTGAGAAAACTCTAGAAATAAAAAACAAAGAAATAGAAAATATAAAGGCCTAATAGTAATTTAAATTCAAACTTTTGTGTGTTAGTGTGATTCTAGCCCAAACTTTAAATAATCAAAATATTTCAGAGTCATAAAATTGAGTGCAATATTAATTCAATCTATGTATTTGTAGTGCAATTTCTAATAAAATTTATATCAAAAGATAGTTAAATTTGATTGGAATGTCTTTTATATTTATGCATTTAGAATTCTAGTCTATTGTGTTATTTTAAGTTTTGATCGAGATATGGGTCAGAATAATATTGTACTCAATTTCATGATTCTAATATATTTTAGCAATTTTTAAAACTTGGATTTGGATCATACTAACGCCCAAAAAGTTTAATTTTAAATTACCATTGGGCCAAATATAATATTAGCTCATTTCAATTACTAATAGAAATTGTCTCTTCCATGTATAAACATATAGCTAAGTAGTTAGAAAAACTAAAAAAATTACTTGTGATGACTAAAAAGCTAATTATTGAACTTTAGGATTTTAATTCTTATTTTAATAACAACAAGTATTGATTAGTTACTTATTAGTGCACAAATATTTCAAATGATGAATTTAGTTCCCTTAATTTAATCAAATTTCAAGTTATAATACTTCAAAAGTTCAAACACTTCAAGACTCACAACCTTATCAAAAGAGCTAAAAAACTCTTCAACTTACTCAAGCTTGCAAGGATCTAAGAGATCAAGGCAACCGGAGTTATAAATTTGGTGTTTAAAAGAAGAATCATTTAGATGAAAGATCCAATGCCTCTTTAACTCCTCCAATGCTAGTTGAATTCTCCAACGGCTATAGAATTTGAAAATGTTTCACTAAAAAGTTTTCAAGATATGGGCATTTAGTTTTTTGTGCATAAACAGTCACTAACTCCTATTGTATATGAAAAATTACCTATTAAAAAGCCTTCAAAAGATAGTCATTCAATTATGTGCTCATCAGTATATAGCTATTGAATTTTTCAATGATCATTGAAATATTCAAAGCCCAATGAAATTTTTTTATAAAGTGGGTCGTGGCTACTATCCCAACTTGGACAGATTTTGTTAGTTGTATAGAATATGCACAATAAAAAAATAACAATTTTAAATGTATACAATCTCATAAGCATCCATGCAATTCAATTAAATCAATAAAAGGGATGTTAATCTTACCAATTTGAGCCAAATTTTAAGACTGTTGAAAAGCAAAGAGAGGGTTTACATCGATAACACCCTATCTCAAGTTTTGAGAGTTGGTTGTCAAATCTAGATGTATAACAAAATTAACATCCCTTATAAATATCCACACGAATAAATTCTCTCTAAATGCAAATGGTGTACTAGTACCAAAGTTTTGCACGTAACTTTCTCTCACTTGCTTTATGGTGTGATACAACATAATGTGAATATTCTATCTTTTCAGAAAACCCTTAGGTTAATATATCTTAACTATTCGATAGATATGTCAACTCTGTATCTTAAGAGATACAGATAATTAGATATTCAATTTTATTTTAACTTTTAAAATAAATAAATATATAAATATTTAAAATAATATCTCTAATTATCTTAATTACAAATATATATCCATAGAGAGTAGCAACAATAATTAGGTTTGTTCTACACAATGTTGGCAATAGACCAAAAAAAATTGACCCATAAATTATAAATAGTCTCTCGCAAGATATGATTACTACCCTAGTCATGTTTAAGTCATTAATTTGATCTAATCTATCTTACAAATAGTATTACACTTCTTTTATCACATAATATCTCAATTGAACATAAGACATAGATCATGTCATTCTTATATAATTCAACTTAATTGGTTCTCAATCTCCAATTAGACTAATGTAAAATGATATTGATGACCATGCATCTTTCTTCCATCCAACTTATCAAGGGGCCTAGAGTTATATTTCTCATAAATACATGAAGGTCAAATTCCTTCTTAATCATTCATACATGAAGGATAAATTCGTTCTTAATCATTCATATTCTTCTAGACTATTAACTTAATATCCAATATCAGTTTGCATGGTCATCATGTTAAAGATAATATTTGACTGTATCAAAATATGAAGTTCATCATATTGGAATTTTTTGTAATTTTCATATTAGAGGATTAAGTTAATACAATTGCATAAGAATCACTTATGACAATTTATACATGTGGTGTTCTCATAGTGGGTCCAATACAATATTTCTCAAATATGTATCTATGTGTTTGACTTAATATCTCATATCCGTGACCGATAAAATATAGTTATCAATCAAAATATATACTAGTCTTCATTTATTATTATCCCAATAGTAATGACTTGCTAAAGATAACTTAGAATTGAATTATTTATACCTAAGGGTTTTACTATCAACTCACATATTGATGACCTTTAGTAGAATTAATTATCCTTGAAATTTCTTTACAAACACAATATGATTGAGATATTTAATAAAATGCAACCAAGATATTATTGAAAATATCTATTATAAAATTAGCCTAGAGCATATAACTAACAGATTCAACACTTATTGAAAATGTCTAACATTGGTTGATAAGCAAAATTGTTCAACTTTCAAACACTTAGTTGAAAACAAGACAAAGATGTTTGGATTTCAATGCTTGTTGATGCCTCTTTAATAATTGTTGAAAGGAAATAATGACTACTTTTCTAAATAATTCTAAAAAGTGATTTTTTTGAGCCCATTAGCTACTTTCTGAACCTTGAGCTATATAGAGACTTCAAATTTGACCTTCAAGAAGTTACCAACATAACCAATCAACTTGAAAACTCTCTTAAATGCATTATTTATAATTCTTAGGCTACTTTTCTCAATTAAGGATAACTTATAAAGGGTTCTTAGCTTGAGTGCTTGTAATGAGTGTGTTTCTATGAGCTACCTCTGTAATTATTATGTGAGGAACACTTATTAGTTAAGCTTACATTCTTTAAATATATTCATTTAAAATAGTACTTGTAAACTATCTTGAGAAGATTTGATAAATTTTCAAAAACTTGTTATATAAATCTAGTTATATAGAATTAGATTTGTAACAACTTGAGTTACACCCATAAGTAATTTAAGTAAAACGGTATTATTTAGATAACTAAAGGAGAGGACATAAATAAAGCTATTTGTCAAACCTCTATAGATTGGTTGTGTCCTTCATTATTTCTTCTTTCTTTTCTTGTGAGATTGAGCATATAGTTTTGATTTCACAAAATTTGTCATTGTCTTATTCATCCCTTCCATTTTTAGACCTCTTACTAGATAATATTAACTACCTACTAAAAAAGAGCGAACTATTAAGTTTTTAGATAAATAATAGTTCATTAATAACAAACTAATAAACTTAACATCCTCCCTCAATATGGAGATTGGGAAGAAGAAAATGAATCCTTTCTTCGACAAGAGATACAATAAGAGACTTAGTGCACAAATTTACTAGCTAGCCTTTGGAAGGAAGATAGATTTGTTAAATTATTCATAATATTATCAATAATATTCATAATATAGATTTGTTAAATTATTTTTATTTAAAATTGAGAATGGAATAGTCTATTTTGATAAGTTTTTAATAAAGTTTATCAATTAATTTAACTTTAAGTATTTTTATTATGAAATAATTAACTCATTCTTTAAATTCAAGTAGGAGTGAATAAATCCAAAAACATTTATTTAGATTTCTTATTTTTAATATTTTAATCATTTATAGAAAAAATAAATTTTAGTTATTTAATTAAGATTTAATTGAACCAAAATTTATAAGATTTATACTAATTAGGTCAAAATAAGCTAAGAAAATTAATTTGAGTTTATTTAAATTTTAAGTATAAGTTTGAAAATTCAATTAATCTTTATCATATTATTTTATTGTCCAATTGATCCTTTTGTTAGCATTATTAATATATTCGTTAAAAAAGAGGTTCGTAACAAGTGTGTATAGTTGAAAGAGTTGAAAATTATATTTTAAAATTAAATAGTTTTAAAGTAAAAACACGTAAAATTCAAGAGCAGCAAAATAAATTATTCCTAAATAAAATACGAAAGATAGTAAATTACTAGCTTTAACCCTAATTACATTTAATTAATTCCAAAAACAATAAAATTACTTAATGGGTTAAATATGTTGATCCATGAGTTTTTCCATATTATACTATTTAGTCCTCCATATTAAGATATTATACTAAAATATCCCTTAATTTTGATTCTCGTAACTATCATATCTTTTTATTAAATTTGTTATTTATTTCTTATAAAATATTTATAATGTCCTTAATTTTATATCGAATTTTATTTTTTCACCATTATTTAATTTTATATCAAATTTTCTTTTTTCACCATTACTCATACACCCTCACTGAAACTCAACATCAAACCCTCAATCGATTTACAAAATCAAAACCATCATTACTAGCAAAATAAAAATTTGATTTCAAAACCAAGACGACATGATTACATAAGCCCAATAAAATCGAATCAAATAATTCTTAGAAATTGATTAATGTTATTTGAACAAAATTCTCAAACTCAGAAGATCTTCAATCTCATCAAATCTAGATCCATAAGGTATTCCTTATCTCTTAGGACCTCACCTTCTTCACCGTTTAGAGATATAAGAATCTAGAAGACTCTTATGCCTCCCTCTCTGTATTTCACAATGTTCTAGAGGATTGCCACCGAACCATCTAAGGAACTTCAAATTTGCTAGTTTGAAGGTGGTTGAATTGACTGAGTGTTTGATTCTATAGAATGTATTCCCTTTTGTTCATATGAATCAAAGGTCACTATTGATGTTGATGTATATTCATTGGCCATCATTTCTTTATTACTTTTAAGAATTTACAAGATTGTTGTGCATGTCCAAGAGAAGAAAATGTAATTCATTAAACAATACAAGGGAGACAAAAATGACACCCTTCAGTGCAACAACTTAAGAGTAGCAAAAAACTTCAAGAAGTGAGCAATACCATTCCTTTCGAAAAGAATCAATGGCAAACTAAATAGCTTGAGAAAGCTAAGGAATTTTGGATATACTTAGAACCAAGGTTTTAAATAATGTTGATGTGGCAGTGTTTTAGACCAAGGTTTCCGGACAATGCGAAATCCTTAGCGATTTCCATTTTGGAACGGACAATCTCAATTGCATATCGAAAACGCATCAACATTAAAATTAGCATTCCAATTATCATGAAAGATTGAAGTGATAAGCAAGGTAAAAAAAAATGAAATGTAGCAAAAAAATGAAGAAAATAGAGAGATTGAAGAAATTACTCATAGGTTGATGGATAGAGATGGATTGGGGCTTTACAAACTATAACTTTTCTCCTATCAATCATTATTGTTGGCGATTTAAGACCCCAATTACTACAACTCTTCTTCACAGTGGAGGTGCTTTCGTGATTGACCAAAAAAAATTAGAGAGAAAGAGAGAGAATTGAAGAAGAAACGATGAATGAAAAATGTGAAATACGACTAGGGGGCTCTAACAGATGAATTTAGGTATTTAGGTTCAAATAAGAAGATGAGGTCAACTTGGATATCTTAATAATTTTTAGATAGATTTATTGACTTTTATTAGTTGACTAACATAAGAAGTAGGTAGAGTTAAAAATAGAAATATTTTAATATAATTTTTAAAAATGAAAGATTAAATAGTATAGTATGGAAAAATTTAGAGGATAAACGTATTTAATCCTTACTTAATTGATAAATCAAATCAAATCAAATGGTTTTAAAAAACTGATAAATCAAATGGGTCATGTGATACATGATGGGGTATATGAGATAGAGGACATGAATCAAATTAACCTTGATTGGCTTTACCTGATCGTTATTATTATTATTATTATGGGGTTACAAACGGTTGCAAATCAGCAATTAAATTACACATTGTCTTTTATATACCATCCCTGAGATATCCATAGCAGAATTTCTGAGAAGATCATCAAATAAATGGGTTCCTAAAGAAAGATTCACTGTTATTCACCATAATCCGCAACAAAATTTTGATGTTATTCTAAAATCAAGAAACATTGCCATACATGTAGACTCGTCCTTGCATGTGAAGTCATCCTTTTTGTAAATGATAATAGCTACATGCATTATAACACTAGTACCTTTTCTAGAATTAATAGACTTCTCATGACTGACCTGTTTCTTGTTTCCTCTACGAACCGCATTTATTACTCTTCACAACGCCATGGCCAATATTTTAGCAAATTAATTTTCATCAATGGAATTTATAGATTAATTGTTATATTCTTTGATATTATTCTTTTGTTATTTTTTTTCCTCAAGTACTTTGCTCAAAGTAAAGAAAATGGAACAGATAAATTATCTCACAAAAAAAACAAAAAAAAGAGTAAGCCTCCAAACCTCTCGCCCTTAATTCCAATTGCCATAGAGTTTTATTTTATTATTTTAGTTTTTATTAGTACTTTCAAAATTATATTAGACAAAGTGATATGATCGATAAAATAAAAATTCAATTGATAATTCAGTTTTATTAAAAGTTACAGTTGATCAAATAACAAATTATTTAAATCAGAAAAAATAATCAAAATCAGTGAAACAAACTAAACTGATTCAATTTAAAATTACATTATGTTGTGAAAATTTTAATTTTTAAAAATTATACTCTTTTACTCAAAATTTAAAATTAAAATTTTTTTTATTATTTTATTATATTATACTTTTTTGGATTTAAAATGTTTTTAAATATTTAAAATTTTTAAAGAAAATGATAAACTATTAAATCATATCAATAGAATCAATTAAACGAGTCAACTAACCAATTCAGAAATTAATCTAATTTTAAACACATTTTTTTTTGTGTAATCTATTTGATACTAATTATTGTGACATTTTTAAATAGACAAATGGCAATATTTTGCTAACCCTAGCCTTTTCTTTCATTCTCTTTTTTTTTTTTTTTTTCCTTTTTAGTCTCTCTCATTTAAGGCAGCCAAAAGTTACCATTGACTTTTTATGGTTAATAGTAGCTTAACATTTTTTTTAGTTACTTTTTCATATTTTTCTTTAATATTTCTTAATAAATTTTTTATTTCTTCAAATCTGTTAATTTTTCCCCAGATGTGCTAGATATAGAGTTTTGTCACCTCTTTTTTGGTGAATTTTACTTTTCATCCTCAAATCTACCATTATTAGTGAAATTTTAAAAAAAAATTTATTACACTTTAGTATAGATCTTTACTAGTATTGTGTTTATTTATACTTTAAAAGTTATCTTGTGATTTAATGGATTTTCTTGATAAAATAGTATCATTCATTTAATTTAACAGTTATACGATATTTATAATATAAGATATTGGTATTAAAAAACAATGATTGAATCTAACACCATGATTTGAATAATTTAACTCACAACTTTGAATCTCTTTCGTACAACTCTAAAATTATTTTGATACTATAACATCACTGAATGGAACTCCTCAACAAAATTGTCATAAGATCTTAAAAATCATAATCATTGCACAAAGTAGATTAATAGTATTTCAAAACCAATAGATATCATTTTAGTCAAAAAATATAAAGTAATACCACATAAGGAGAGAAAATAACCAAAAAAGGAAAAAAAAAATAAAAGACAAATCTATCAATAGAATGACATATTTAAGTTTATTGAAAGTATTAAACAATATAAGAAGAAAGAAAAGGGGAGCTACTACTGGTTAACTAGCGGTGACACCAAACTAAAACTAATATAAGAAACACTAAAGAGAAAAGTTGTGCGTGTGAGAGAGAGAGAGAGTGTTTTAACACTATCAATCGAATAATTTTTACAGATTTTGAAATTCATGACTGAAAGATAGTTCATAGAGTGTAAACCTTAATATCTACAATAAATCTATATTTAAAGTCCATCAAATTGAACTCGAAGAAAGATAATATATATGGAGTAGTAGGTACAAATTATCATTGAGTGAAGTATATCTATTGTTGATTACTAAGTCTAAAATTCTATCAATTCAATTTGATATTTTAAACCAAGATTTATATTATCTATTTTTTAATATAAAACTTTATTTCTTAAATTATTACATTGTAAGGTTTTATGTTTTTATATTGTTCTATATATGTAGTCAATAAAATCATTTTATTTCTTCTAAAAAAAATGATTATGACATTTTTACAAAAAGATAGTATCTCACTCTTACATGTTTTTTTTAAAAAAAATTAAAGATAAGAAGATATTTAGCACTCTAAGTAGTGAGACTTTGTTTAAGGGCTATAAGTTCCCTCATTTATATCTTTTTTCCCCAATAAACAGTTAATGGCACTTGTTGAATGATTATCCAATAAATTTTAAGTAATTAGAAGTATTCAAATTTTGGATTAAGGCTTGGGTAATCCTTAAACAAAAAAGAAATGAATAAAACTTAAATATGAATATTTTATTAAAAACTAATCTATTTTTTTTTTAATATCAGATACAAATGTTATTACAAAATCACCTTCATTTTTCATGAAATCCATATAATGAGAAAAAATTATAAAAATCACTCATAAATTATAAAATGATGTCATTTTAGATCAAAATTTAGGTAATTTTTAAATACAAAGATACAAACTCTTAAATATGAAAAATTATGAAATTAATATAATGTTTACTCTTAAATATGAATGAAATTACAAAATCATTTTAATTTATTAGTTATAATGCTATTTTAATTTAAACTCAATTTTAATATATGTAATCAATATATATAATTAATTTTGATCTCAAACACAATTTTAAATAAATGTTTGTCATTTACCAAATAATTATATTAATTACATAATATTTTTTATAAATAGTAATAAAATATGTTGTCATTTTATCATATGGTAAATAAGTTAATGATTAAATATTTAGTTTTCTCAATTAACTAATATAAATATAAAATTTTAATAATAGAGAAAATTTTTCACATAAAAATGTCTAATAATATAGAAAATTATTTATACATTTTTCATCTTTAGGTTTTAGTAAAAATAAATATTTAATTTCTTATATGATAAGAAAAAATAAAAGAACTAAAGAGAAAAAAGACCAATAAAAGAAAAAATTAAAACAATAAATTTAATTTTTATCAAAATTATATTATCATTAAAATTTACTATACTAATTTAATTATAATTTTATTTATTATTTTATTCACTTAAATGTCTAAATAGATAGTATTTTTATAAAATAATAATAATAAATTATAATTATTATTTACATATTAATTTTAATTATAGAACTAATTAATCATTTATTTAATAAAAATAAATATTAAATTTAGTTAAAATTTATTAGCGGATTCATTACTAATAGCTTGATTATATGTTGTATTATTTTATGAATATCTGGTATGTGGGTAAATGAAAATGAAATGATTCTAATTTCGCAATTAATGAAACCACATAAACATTCAATTATGTACGAAACTTCTAAATTTTGGATGTTGTAAAGTATTGTATTAAAACAATAAATAATATATAAAAAACAAGATATATATAAAATATTTTTCAAAAATAAGTCGGGAAGGAAAGATAATCCTATGTTAAAGTTTTTTTTTTTTTTTGGTTAAGTAGTTAAGCAAGAGACAAGTTTAACATCAGAAACGTTAATATATATATATATATATATATATATATATATATATATATATATATATATATATATATATATATCCCTCTGCAACTAATAATTAAAAAATTAATTTCTTCAATTATAGAAAATTTAACGATATTAAAAAAAATTTCATATAAAAATAATTCAAAAAATTTAACAATATTAGAAATTTTCAGTCACTACTTTTTAAGACTTTTGAACTTTAATAAAACAAGTATTTATTTTTCTATATAATAAGCAAAATAAAAAAATAGACTGAAAAATGACAAAAAATGAAACTACAAATTTTTTTTATTTTGTATCAAAAAATTATATTATTATTATTATTAAATTTCATTATATTGATTTAATTATAATTTTATTTTATTATTTTATTTATTTCAAAAATATTTAGTTAGAAAATAATTTTTTATAAAGTAATATAAATTTTAATTATTATTTATATCTTAATTTTAACAATTTAAATAGTTAATTATTTTTTAGTAAAAATATATATTAAATTTATTATATATATATATATATATATTATTAATTTAAGTCTCAAATTCAGTCTTAAATTATTATTTGCCATTTGTTATATAATTGTATATGCTACAATTGTATTTTATTATTTTACATTACATTATAGAAAACTACCATATCAAAAAAATTTGTAAATGGGAAATTAGAAAACTCAATTGCCATATAAAAAAGCACACCTCATAAATAGAAATTTAAAATATCTAAAAAATAAAAATTTTAAACAAAAAGTTAAAATCATATAAAAAAAATTATGAATAGAAAATTAGAAAAAATCTAAAAAGTAAAAATTTAACATAATTTCCAAGCAGTAAATTACAAAAGTTAAAAATTAAAGATTCTAAACAGGAAACTAAGATTTAAATTAATTGTATTGATTATTCAAAATTTTGCATATATAATAAGAGCAAATGTCTATTTAATAGATTATCAAGAATTATTTCGTTTAAATTTAAAAAATTTTCTCTTAAACTTGTATCACACAAAATTGAAAATATAAATCAATAGCTAGAACTACCACACACATACATATATAATTTGTAATTATCTATTAATTTTATTTTAATTATAAAATTCTTAATATCATTTATTTAATTAATTATTAGAAACCACTCTATTCAAGTTTAATAAATTTTTTATCTAAAATTATGCAACATAAGATTAAAAATATAAATCAATAAATCTTTTATTATAACTAATTATTATATGATTATAAATTTAAAATTTTATTTTATTATTTTATTTACTTAATAATATTTATTATAAATAATAATTAAATTTAATATTATTATTATATATTAAATTTAAACATTTAATTGATTATTTAATAAAATAAAATATTAAATTTATGTGAAAATTATTATTATTATTATATCATAAAACATAGATTTGTGACTAATTTATTATTATAATATCACCACTCGTATAGATATAAATATAAATTGCATTATCATGATAATATGACAAAATTTCAATTTCATAAAGGAATGCCATATGAGGAAACCAGCCAAAATAACTCGAAGGGTACCGACATTTATCCGCGGAATTAAGACGGAGATCAAAGTTTGCCGCACTTGGGACCGCATATTCTCCATAACTACCGCTTTACAACTACTTGACGGATCATCATGTGATGAAGTGGCAATTAATTGAAAATGACTTGAAATTTTATATATTATATATTGGAACCAACCCTAAAACTGCCCCCTATGGTCCATTGGTCGGTCAAGAGTTTGGTGAACCAATGGGCTCGTGAGGGAGCAAGTGAAAGGGGCGTGGCAAACGCATCCCATTAAATGGACTCTGGGTCAATTCTTTCGAGTTGATCTCATTTTAGTATTTTTATCTAAATTGAATTAAATTTAAATTGAATAAAAAAAATTATCATTTTTAAGTGAAAGAAAGAATTAAAGACACTTTTTAAACTTTATTTTTAATTATATATATATATATATAAACCTTTAAAAGGGGTCCCCAAGAATGTGACTTGTTTAATAGACAAAGAGACTTTTTGGGTGTTTGACACATTAATTTCAACGATCTAAGTGCCATTCTTCCCTGAAATTGGAAATTTTTTGCCCTTGTTATGGTCCACTGTGGGAAACAGTTGGATTTTGTTGTTAATTTTAATTAGTCGTAAACTCGGGCGTTGCACAAATTATAGTGTAAAATTTTTTTATAAAATAATTAAAAAAATTTTTATCTTATTTTTATTTTAATTATAAAAATATCTAACCAAATAATTTTTAAATTAATATTATTTAAATTATTTTATATTTTTATCATTTAATTTAGAAAATAATTAATTTTGTATTTATTTTAAAATACTTTTCTATCATTGTATATATTTTATTTTTTATATATTTTTTTAATTAGTTATTTTATAGTTTTCAATTAATTAATTAATATAATAATAATAGTATAAAGTTGTTAGTCACTTATATATTAATATTAATTTTAAAAATAATAAACATCTGTCATAAATAATTTTTATGACAAACTTGATAAATAATAAACATTTATCATATCAATCAATGAAAATATTTAATTTAATTAATGTGTATATTTAATAAGTTGTAATTTTAAATGTTGCACTTTCACTAAATTCATAAAAAATTCATTTATAATTATAATTGCTAAAATTTAAATACATCATTTGTTTCCAATAAATTCAAAGAAAATAAATAAATCAACTAAATTATACTTCATTGTTTAAAATAAAATCAAGTTATTTCACTTTGTTAATAATTATTTCGCAACTACTAAATACGTATTAAAAAACAATTAATTTATATTTACCATAAAATTCAAGTATCGATATATAGACCAAATAATAAAATATTTTTAAAAATGTAGGTATATTTATAAGGATTAATATATTATGACGTTACTTAAATAAAAAAAAAACATGTTAATAAATCAATAAATAAATGAATCAAAGATTAATTAATATAATATTACAAATCAATAAATGAATGAATTAATGAATCAACTCTTTAACATACAACTTAAATAAAGTCAAACTCAAAAAAATTTTATCACATCAATATATTGATTTATTTTTGTTATATATATATATATATATATATATATATA